>JAYJMF010000044.1:1109030-1121752 GCA_036873715.1 Salvia sclarea | reverse complement strand
GGTACATGTAAATAATCTTTTTTTTTAGGATTACAAGCGGTACAAATATAATATCATAACAATTATAGTTCAATACCGTACGCAGGCGAGATCACTATACCGTACAAAGACGGGATAACTACCCGCACGTAGGCGGGACAACTACCTATATAAGAGTAGGAAAACTACCCACACAAAAGTGGGAAAATACCCGCACAGAGCCGGAATTTAAACCCATAAACCCAGAGAGAGAGTCACATGTAAATAATCTTTAGTTGATGTTGAGTTTTCACCAATGCATGATATTTTAATAATTTAATTTGTGTCCTAATGGTTCTTCTTCTTTTCTTAAAAATAATTTTAGCTTTCTAGGGTAAATTTGGGGACAGTATTCGTTTATTTATGTTCAATTAATTGAACCATTCCGTTACAACTTTGGAAATTGTGTTTCTTTGTTTCACTTAGAAGCCACGCATCAAGAAACAATGTTATACGCTCGTTAATCAAGAGTGATGATATCATGATCTAATTGTCTCAAGATATATTTTAAAATTTTAGTATGAGGTGGACTCCTGTACATTCATGTATATATACATCGCTCATAAAGTATATTACCTTCATATCCCCATCATTCTAAATTATAAGGTGATGTATATATGCATCAGGGTACAAGAGTTTTTGCCTTTTAGTATAGGTTTTAATTTCACATTCATCTTTATAAAATAATATGTATAGTATTTATATTGCAATTGTCCCATAAATGACGGTACCAATCATTAATGAAACAAACAACAAATTATAATACAATACGATACAATGCGATAGAAGAAATATATCTTGGAGGATTTGCATATTTAAAATGTAGAACGATATATCCTAAACGAAAGCTACTACTATATATTATTTCTCACGGTTATCAATGAGCTAGGAAGATCATTGGATAGAAAAAGATGAGTTCGGAAATTATAAAATTTGAGTAGTTATAGTTGTAATTAGGATAATGGAAAGTGAATCTAGGAATTAACAATTGTCGCACAATTTCGAGGAATTTTCTATATTCAGAGAACGTTATCCGTACCATTGAGTGTACAATTTTAGAGCAACTTCAACGGAAAGGTGCTTTTTTCCCTTTATTTGTCCGCCTCTCTTTGCACTTGATACACTTTATTTTGCATAATCTTTTATCTCATATTTTCAATATATTATGTTAATTGACATAAATTTTAATATATTAAGTTTAATACTCTCTCCTCCCTGTAAAAATACTCTTCTAAATATACGAGTCGAATCGAAAAATTGCAAAAATCGGAGTGAATTTAATATTTCAATTTACTTCGATTCAATTATTGGGATATTTTGCTTATCCCTATAAAATTGTTATTGGTACAAAAATGGCACAAGACTAAATTAAAACATGAAATCAAGCATATTATTGAAAATAGATCTCGTACGAATTCAAAACATATATTGATTGTGCATATATACACCTTATTGCATTGAACGGTGAAAACGTTATTCATCCATAACTTGTCAGCAATCATTCATCCAAGAAGACTAGCTAGTATTATGGGAGTAAGGGCAATATTCATATACTATTCGCTATGAATTCCAACATAATTATTCTAAATAAATATCCAACATGAATTATTGAGACAGTAGTTCAAACGCAGAGAGCAATTGTCAGAGAAATATATATGGTGTTGAAGAAGGGTGGTATAAGTCACTGTTTGTTTCACGCAAAAAGCAAAATTGTGTGATTTTATGAAAAACAGTTATCAGTTGATCGAATCTACTCTGTATTTTACCTTGTTACACTCATTGTTCCATCTTGTCAGCATTTTGATTCCTCAACCCCCCACACAAAAGGGCTTACTTAATTTTTTTTCTTACTACTAAATGAATATTACACACATTATTTTCTTTTTGCATTTTGGATTTTTGAAATCGAGTAATCCCTCCGGCGCTCTGCGTGGGAGGATTACGGGGAGAGAATATATGTTATTCATGACGCGGAGACAAGAAATTATCATTTGAGGTGCTATTTGATTATTTAAGATTAAATTAGTCAGATTTTATTTAAAATTGAATTGGCCCCATGCTATATATATCCATAACTAATTTTGTCATAGGAATGAGGCCAAGACTTATAAACCATATCATTGTCCCAAAATTAAAGTGCGGAACCAATCCTATCTAATTCTACTAATCATACGATCCCTTAGAGTTTGTATCGTCCAAACTATTAATTTGGTGTTTGTGTATTTTTCTTCGTGGTATAGCCAAATGATGGCAGAAGTTATGGATGTTGTCCATGGTTGTGTCGAGAAAGAGTTGGTTGCGGTTGAACTTTACACAATTTTTTTATTGCGGCAAGTGTCACGGCGGAGCATGAAGAGGAGAAGCACCTTTTGCTGGGTTATATTTATGATATTTTACGGGTGGCAGTGAAAATTTTCTTATTGGTGTTTTTCATATGTATAGGTCGGCTAATTCTGTTGCTCATAATCTTGCCCTTTGGACAGCTGCCAGCTGGTAGCTCGCGGTCGTATTATTGGACCGCTAACTTTCCCTCATAGTTGGGGGATTTTGTGCTTGAGGATGTTCCTTGATTAATATAATTTTTTTTTCTATAACAAAAAAAATACCTAGTCCCATGTAGGTAATTAGGAGTCTACCTCTTATGGTAATTAGAAAAAAATAATTATTTTTATATTATCCAATATTACATTTCAATATACGAAAAAGAGTGTTTTTTAAAAAAAAAAAATCAATATTTGGTTCTGAAAAAATACCACAAGTGAGTTAGTAATCCATGATTACAGAATGACCGGTATTTGTTTAAAATGAATTAAAAAAATTAGGAGGCTATGAATTATCTCACTTAATGAAGCTCTGGAAATAAGATCATGGAGATATATCTCGAATTAAGTTGTAAACATATGCATTTTCCTGTATTTCGTTGAACCAATACAATTAACAAACATTGGAATATACTAATACTAATGATAATGAATGAATGAATGAACTACTAGAATAATATAAATTAAAGTGTAATGTTGTATTTTGTACTTAATCAGTATTTTTTTCATCAAATCCAATAATAAATTTAATGACATTATAACATACTTACATACCTGTGAAGAAAGTACGTAATTTTACCTTTGTTGTATGAGATATTGCATACAAATTGAAAAAGTAAAATAAGCGTGACGATGATAAGGACAAAGGAATATTAAAGATTTTAGATTCGGAAATATATTTTGACACAGAGGGAAAAGAAGTTGTAAAGAAAAAAAGAAATGTGTGAAGTGAAGAGCAGAAGAAAGTGGCACGTGGAGGGGGATATGTGCAGCCGATTCTGCACTCTGCAAAACGCATCGCGAGAAATAAATAAAAAGCAGTGAAGAGAGTCCTTCATCTTCATCTTCATCTTCATCAACAGTTAAAAGCCCATTGGCTACTGTTACACTAATTACAAAAAAAAGCAAGTCATACTAGCCTACTCCCCTCCCCTCCTCGCTCGCTTTACTTTATTAAACAGAGAGGAAAGGAGAGAGAGAGATCTATAGAGAGAGAGAGAAAAAGAGTCCCAAACCAAATGTGACGTTAATTTCAGTGTTTAGTCTGTGACGCCACGCCACCACTTCCTAATGACGACGGCTTTGGTGAAAGACAAGAATCTGGAGAAGCAAATGGGTTGTATGACCGGATTCCTCCAAATCTTTGATCGCCACCACATTCTCACCGGAAAACGTCTCCATGCCGCCCGCCGCCTCCCTCCCTCATCGCCGGTATACTAACTTCCTCTCCTCAATTCATCTATCTATCTATCAATTTCATGCCGTAATTAATTAATGACGCCTCTTATTTAGGTCGCCGATACCACGTCGGAATCGGGAAAATCATCCCCGCCATCGCCGGCGGCGTCGACTGAGACTCCGGCGCCCGAGCAGCCGCCTAAATCCCCACTGCCGCTGCCAGTATTCGACGGCTCCAGATCGTCCTGGAAGTTCGGAAAGGAAGCGCCGCGGCTCTCGCTCGACAGCCGCGCTACCACCGACGCCAAGGGCGGCCTCCACCCCAAAGAAATCCGAACCGCCGCCGACGTCGAGCAACACCGCTCTCCGAGCGTCATTGCCAGGCTAATGGGGTTGGACCAATTGCCGAATTCTCAGCCGGAGCTCCGGCGATCCGCTTCCGAATCGAGGGTCTCCAAAGATCTGTCACAATCGCGATTGATGTCTGATTGCACCAGTTTGTATCCCAAACCACCCGCGCAATTGCATTCACCTCATCTCAACAACAACCCACATTACATTTACACAGATCCAAGGAATCAATTCTTGAAAAAAGGCATGAACGCCGATATCTCCTCTGGATTAAGCAGAGGCGGTCTCAACTCGATGTCGCAATGGCGAGCGCCACAGCCGCGCAAAAGCTTCGTCGACTTCGGCGATGTCTTCCCGGAGCCGAAGCAGAACATATCAATCTATGGCGAGATTGAGAAGCGACTAAGAATGCGGGGAATCGACGAGCCATCTAAGGATTTAGAGACGTTGAAACAAATCCTCGAAGCTCTGCAGCTCAAGGGGCTTCTGCATTCCAAGCCGCCGCAGCAGAACTACGTCCGTCATCGGAACATCGTGTACGACGAGTCATCAATCGTTCTCATGAAACCTACCCGATCAACCCATTCCAGACAAACCAACCGAAGCGATTATTCACAATGCAATGGTGTCCGCCGGAATTACGGCGAAACCTCGCCTTCTCCCAGTCCCCGGAGGGAACGAAACGTACAGAGCCCGATTTCTCAGGCGAGGCGGTCAAACTCTCCGGCTAAATCGAAGCAGTCGATGACTCAGAGGAGAGTGAACCGTGGATCCTCTCCGGTCCGGTCGCCGACGAGGAATGGAATCGGACCGGATCGGTCTCCCCGGTTCGAGAAACCAACGGTTGTGATTGTTGCGACGGAGGATGCCTACTCATCCGCCACATCAACTGATACAGAGGTAAGTATTGCACTCTTTACCATAACCATAAGACAAAACAGTATTATAAATATATTTCTAATAATTGGATCGCAGGGGAAGAGTAAGCTGCTTCACAGCATAGCGGACATGCAACCGAGCCCGGTGTCGGTTCTCGACTACAAGGACGAGTCGTTGACTCCGTCACCTGTTACGACTAAACGGAATATTGATTTCAAAGGTATGATAATACTATATTCTTCAACTATAAATGCAATTACCAAAAATATGAGTGTCTTGTTTGACCTTTAGAGGGTTTTAAATCACGTGGGGCCGGGTCTCGTTTCATAGAATTCCATGAATTGAGCTTTCGATTAATCAAAAGTCGATCATGCCAATTGCCGAGAGTCTATAATACAAAATGTAGTGGTCGAGGGAAGCATCTACACTTAAACTACTTGTTCATGTTGCTCAAAGTGAGACCAAATCTCAATCTCAATGTGATTGCACAAGTGTGTGTTTATGTGGTCCTCTGCTATCTAGATTTTCTGCTTACTCTGTCATACAATTCCAATTATAGCTAGTTCGTGAATGCTTCCAATATGTAGTGAAATAATGTTCCTTTCCTCAACACTATTGCTTTGGAATGATCTAATCGTATTCGAGTTTGTGTCATCTAACAGATCAATATGGAGAATCGGAAGAAGAAATATGGAGCCCGATCGTTTCCCCAATCCGCTCCAAATGCTTGGATTATCCATCAGATGACTGCGATTTCATGTACGTCTTAGATATCCTAAGGGCATCACATTATCTCCCGGAGGAGTCGGATGTATTTGTTTTATTAGAGAAACAACAACAGATCAAAGGGAAGGATACTTCCAAGGTGTCGAGCCTCCAGAGGAGGCTGATCTTCGACACCATCAGTGAGATCCTTGAGAGGGAGGCGTGGCTGCCTCCTTGGAAGGCAGGGGGCCGCCACGACAGCGCCCTAACCCTCAACAAGGTCTGGTCCGAGTTTCAAAAGATTCGAGAATGTGACACTGCAGAGGATTTGTTCGAGACCATTTGTAGAGTACTCAAGAAAGATCTAGCCGGCGATGCTGCCACCGGGTGGGGGGATTCCTCGGTGGAGGTGTCGGAGGTCGTTCTCGACATCGAACGGTTGGTGTTCAAGGATATGGTGTCCGAGATCATCGAGGATCTATCGACATCGCCGTCATCATCTATGATGCTGCTGAGGAGGAAGCTGGTTTTCTGAAGAAAAGAATGAAGGAAAATTCTGTGTTTCACGTGCTGGTATTTCATGTGCAAGTGCGTTGTTGTGTGTTACTTTTTCTTTCTTTCTCTCTTTTTTTCGTTTAATCATTGGAAATGCTGATTTATTCTGAAACAATTCTAACGGTCACTTTTTGCTAGATTGTTGTAAACAAAAAATTGAAATAATAGTTGTAAACAAAGCCAAAAATCAAGATTCCGAGGTACTCTGCCTATCTTTTGCTGCGCTGTGTGTTGGCAATTGGCATGTGAATGTAGAGTTATATTGAGACAAAGGAAACGTGGGTGCAAAGGGAAAAAAGGGGAGATGTAACCTTTTTGGTACAATAGCCATTGTTTAATTTGTTAGAATTCAATATTCATGAGTGCATTTACTTCTGTCCATGCCATCAACGGATGGATATCAAGTGAGTCATCAAATTTATTCCTCATTATCGTATATTGGAAATGAAACAAGAGTAAGATTGTAGTTTGACATTATTTTTGCCTAGAGCGGTACTTATTTAGGAGTAAAATTGTCTTTAAATAGAACACTTATTCATTAGTAAGGTTGATGAATGAAACGTTACTGACTAAAGCTCGATTTATCATTTTTTTCTATAAATCGAGTTTTTATTCACATAAAAGAAAAAATCGTAATTCAAACTTTGATGTCTATGTAATTTGTAATATTAATTATGTCAATAATATTTTATTATATTACGTATTAGAGATTAAAAAATTAACTAGTATTCGTGTCCCGTCCGATGCACGGAAATATTTTTAGATCTAATATTTTTGTCATGAATAACTAATTAAAAATCTCATAATTTCTTAAGTTACAAAAGAATCATTTGTAAGTCGTTACACTTTTTCTTCTTCTTGAGATATTGTTTCTTATAGTAATAATTTAATAATATATGTGCGATTTGATAGTGATATTTTATGATTAAAGATCAATTATAAATAAATAATGATATTATTAACCATAGTTATAAGGTCGTCGACACTCAACCATATAATATCGTGTGTGTCCATATAATAACTTTTTTTTCGATCTCGTAACATAAAAAATTACTCCCTCCGTCTCATTAAGCTTGACACATAGCTTTTGGGCACGGAGATTAAGAAAGTGGTATTTTTGTGTGTAAAGTGGTGTAGCCACTTTTGTTGACCAATTTTTTAAGGCAAATTTATTTTCATTTAAGGAATGTGTCATTACTAATGGGACACCCCAATAAGGAAATTGTGCCAAGCTTAACGGGACAGAGGGAGTATTACTTAATTAACTCAATTTCTTAATCAAAACTTATTATAAATTAAATCATTATTAATAATTATAAGGAAAAAGTGGCAAAATGCAAATTGTATGTGTGGATACATATAATTATTAATAATTTATATAAATCAAATATTAACCTTTAAATTGTTATAACTTTTTCATTTAAAATCTAATTTTTATATGATGTAATATATATCAAATTAAAACTCATGTCACGATCTTCAATTGAAGATGCATATTGCATATATTATTATTAACTAAATCACACAATTTTAAAGAAGAAATTTATAAAAATTAAAGAAAAAAAGATTTTTCTACTATAATTAAATATGTCAAAGGGAAGTTTTTTTTTTCTCCCACTAATTGGGCTAAGTGGTGTTGTTTTTCCTCCACTAATTGGATCATGTTAATAATAAGCACGATTTACATAATTAATTTAATAAAGACTTTTAGTAAATACTAATCTTCAATTTTGAAATAACTACAAAATTGCCATTGAATTCAAAATCAATTTTAAATCAATTTTAAATTGGAACTTGACATTTAAGTATATATAGATTAAGCTTTAATGTGATTAGTATTCATATAAGGTGTGTAGCATATCATTCTTTCAGTAAGTTATTATTAATTATAAACATAACTTTAATCCCGTAATAACTTTTTAACCCAATTACAAATACGTATTACAAATATAATTTGTGTTCATCTTCGTTGTTTGCTCAATAGTTTGAGTCCAAAGTTTCGGCTAATGTGTATTGCCGCAAGCTAATCTTTTGAGGTTAAATTTTTTATTTTGTTTTGGTTTTATGATGATGCACAATCAATTTCAGATGACACAAAACGGCTTCAGTTGGCTAGAAAATTTGCTCAGAGTATTAAGTAATCACAATACATAACTACATACTCCCTTCAGAGACGAAAATTTGATCCTTTTGTTTTCGGTACAAGTTTTAATAAATTAGTTGTGTGTGTTGTGAGTAGAGATAGAGTCTTAGTTGAGTTCGTGGTATCTTTTACATGATTATTTATCGATAAGTGTTAAAACTTTAAAGGTGAGCCCAATAATAATTTGAGTGTAAATAAGTTGATCTATTGGAGATATATAGGTCCACTTATGCTAAAAGAAGAAAAGGGAGTCAAAAATTTTTGGGGACGGACCAAACTGATAAAATTATTCAAACTAGAAAATCAATATATATATTAAAAGGGAGTCGTTCCCAAAATAGTAACCCCTATTTTTCCCCCCAAAACCCACATTCTATTTTAAGAAATATATATAAGTAATTATTATTATATTGAATATATTATCTATTAAAATATATACAACTTCGTGTATGCATACCAAAATTATTTTTTAAATATAATAAATCCATTATCATTTTTTTTTCATATTACTGCAAAAAATTACAACAAATAATTTTTTGTTATTTTTTGTAAAATATAATAAATCCACTATCAATAGTTTAGGTCTTTTATTGATATTATAGAAAGTTCATGATATTTTTGGTACAAACCGCATAGTTTAGAATTTAATTTGATATTTGCCATTTTATTTAAAGGATGTCATTATTTAGTGCTAAAATAAAACAAAAACTTAATAATATTTGCTAATATTATTTCAAAATAAATAACCGATTACATGCAATCATCTTTGTTAATTTTATAATTGCAATAATAATCTTCACATTGTTTTTTATTTTTTGAGGAAAATATACTTCTTTATTTTTGGTGTAGTATATGATTGCTATTATGCAATAATCTTAATTTGCTGGCTATCCATATTCAACAATAATCGTATTACATGCAATAATATTTGTTGATCCCATAATCTCTCCATATATAAGAAGGGCTCACATCAAGTTTTCTTTTCCCACCTAAATTCTTACATCAATTTCAATATATCTTGTAGTAATAATTATTCTTTTAAGAAATTGGTACTGTTACGGCTAAATTGTCCAATTTGAGCCATATTACCTCTAATAAATTAGATATTTATAAGAATACACCTTAACTACTTGCACACGTACATATGCATTTAATCAGTAAACTTTGTCATTATGATAATTTATAATAATTCAATTGATTGACGAAATTATGGGCTGAAAAGTCGGAAAGTTCTTTATTTATATAACGCAAATAAATTTGAAGATTAGATTTAGTGAAGACAATAAGGATTTCACAATCTTCCATGTTTCCGAAAAACAGCCCCTCCCATTTTATTTTATCAATCTCTTTCTTAAACTCTATCACATTTTGTAGAATCATTATATATTCTATAAATTTGGTTCGACGATTGATGCCTCGATAGTTGTAAATTATCTTTCTATCAATTTCGCCAGAAAAACAATGTCTTTAGTATTATTAACAAATTTTTATATACTAATGTTGTTAATTTGCTCAAAGTTGTTGACGTCCAACATGCTTGCCACTATTGGTCGATGCTGCAAAATGGGAATATTGTTCTACGAATCTATTTATTCATGTCAGAATAGATCATATCAATTAACCAGGGGGCTTAGCCCACTGGCCACCAGGTTCCTCCCTTAGTGGAAGGCCCGGGTTCGATTCCCTTTGGGGGCGAATTTGGAGTTATAAGGAGGATTGGTGATATATTCTTGGAGTATTGGGTGCTTGGTGAACTAACTTCTTAACTTCTAACAATTAACTTTGTCACTTTAAAAAAAAATGATAATATCGGTCTTGTATTTATTTATTTTATTATTTTCATTCACTTTGATCTACCTTATTATATGGTATGTTATATGTTGGGGGAGAATTACTTATAGACAAACTCATGGTGACATTGAGAAGTGGTGAAAATCGTTTCACTTAAAAAAATCTAGAATCACTTCATATAGCGTTGCATTGCCAATTTTTGCGACTTTGTGGGTGAAAAATGCTAATTTTGTGTGTTGAAGGTGCAAAGAGCAAAATAGATAGTCGAACGATGCAAATAATATGTTGTCGAGATGGAAAAGGAATTATGTTTGGGGAAAGGAAAGAATATAGAAAAGGTGGCGTCTACGAGCAAACATTGATATTCATGGAATGAATATTATAATATGATAAATCACAAATTTTGTTCTCAAAAGCACATAGAAATTGAGGGTGGCTCGGCAGTTGAAATTACTAGTAGTCTAGTAGCATGGACACACCGCGCACCGCGTATAAAACGATTTTGTTATTTTATGCCACCCACTATTTTTTGATTTATATTTTTTTCAACTCATGTATTTTCTTGTAAAGTTGGCTTCAATTTCTTTGGAAAATGAAATCAGTAGAAAAATGTGAACAATGTAAAATCTATGTATTTGAGATTGGCTGCTAGGTGGGACCGGGCTAGGTCTTTGTTGAACCATTTTGAATTTTGGGTTTCGCATGTATATCGAGAAGGTAATTTGGTGGCTGATATTATGACTATTCCGAGCACTCTTACGGGTTGGTGGTCTCTTGGTTAATGAGGAGGCTGTTTAGAGGGATGCGCGTGCGCCTAGATACTATCTTTGGAAGTGATGCGGGTTGTTGGGTTTTTTGGTGTGGCTGGTGCTTTTAGGGCTTTGGTGGATTCCTTAGCCTTTCACTTTTTTACACACCGCTGGTCCGCTAGGGCGTGTGTCTGTTGCCAAGTGGCTTGGGGGTTTTGGAGTCATGGTTTTTTGCGGATCGGCTTCTGTCTGAGTGTTTTGCTCCTTTGTGAGCGGCTCCCTTTGTTTGCTTCGTGGTTTGTGGTTTTCTTGTTTATTGTTTTCCTTCTTCGGTTTGTAATAGATGAGTACTCTTTTTCCTATTCGGTATTTTTTCCACCGAATTTTCGCCGGGAGGTTTTAATTAGGCTCGACCCCTAGTCTAAGTTTAATCTTTCAGAGGTTTTTTAGTTTTCTTTCTTTTAATAAAATTTCTAATTTAATTTTGGTGAGAACAAGGGTCAGTGGTGGGCAGCTCAAGGCCTCCGAAAATGCGGAGCAACTTCATGAATCACATATGTCTCTTCACTTGTTTATTTGAGAACCAACTTATTTTACTTCTTCTCCACATATATGAACTATCAACAATCACTACATAGCATTTGATGTTACAGGCTCGACTACGAAGGGGGTTAAAGTGTTCTTTACAACAAGTCCCAAAAAATAATAAAGCCCCAAATTTTATGACAGGCCCAATTTTTTGAAAAAACCTTCCTTTTTCTCCTCTGTATTCCTGTCGATCGTCTTCCTCTTTCTTTTTCATTCTTTATTTGCTTCAAAGAATGTTAGGAGGATCCCTTTTTAAATAAAAAATAAAAAATATTTACACATTTGATTTTATATTTTGTAATTATTATTTTGAAGTAATATTTTGGCAAGATTCAATTAGCCAAAGCCCATAGAACGGAGCCAACGTGACTGGTTTGAGCTTGGAATATGGGATGAGAATGCAAGAAATGGTAAAAGAACACAGTATAAGACCTTAAATGTTTTTCTTTCCTTTCTTGCTATTTCGAGTAAAAACGATGAGTTTACAAGTGAGGGAGACAGAGTAGTTCGATCCGATCCTTACAATGTTCCACGAGTTTATTTATATACTAGGCTAAGAGAGGGCTAGAATATGGAAATCGACAAAAGATACAAGGGTAAGATGGTCCTTCCAGATGCGCTATTAGACTAACTATAGAGGGCAACATGGTCTTTTCGGGTCTGACACCTCTAATGTTCTGAAAGACACCGTCTTTGATCCTGCTTTTCGTTTGTCAGTATCAGATAGTGTCGGCCAATAAGGTGATGCCACGTGATGATAGGTACGACTCTTCTTTTGAATGACTTCTTATCCAAGAATGTCACGACTTGGATATTAGCTGATTTCCTTCCAAGTGAGGGTCTTCCCCGATCTTGCATTCTTGACCTTTAGATTGGACACGCTCCCGATCTGATCGCGACTTGGGGTCGCGGCTCGAGTCCCTTGGATTTTCCAGATTTGGTGGTGTGACGGCCCGCCAACCCCACCCTATGCGGAATTGACGAGTCGTCTGCCTATGAGCAAATATGTAGTGCAAAAGACCGATATTTTAAAGGAAATAATTATTTAAACCATAGTTTTATGACACGAAAGCAGCGGAGTCTGATAAACGATAATATAATGCGTCTTAGAGGTTTTCACACATCCCAGCTTAAGTTAAACAAGTCTTTCCCAAACAACAACATAACTCTACTCGAGACGACACGCACAACACATCTGCTCAAGGGCTTCCAAGGACCTAAGGT
>JAYJMF010000044.1:1083467-1101786 GCA_036873715.1 Salvia sclarea | reverse complement strand
ATCATTGGTGGCCAACATCTCAGTCTTCCTGGTAATACATATACAATGATGAAACACAGTTCAACACAATACTACACGATTGAACATACAATAACAGAAATCTTTCTTTTTCGTATGTAAATAAATATGTACATCATTTGGAATGTTTAGAGGGCATTTATTCTTTGTATGATCTGCACTTCGACAAATGCTACATTTCTTCTTCTCACGTCTCTTTCGTATTACGGGGGGCTCATCATGGTTTATAGGTATGGTGCAAGCCCGTCTTCTGTGTCCCTCGCCTTTACACCTAGAGCAAATTGTCCGACGTGCAGTGGACAAGTTCTCTGCAGCTGCTCTATATATATGTTCCCGAGGTCTCCCTGCTTGTTTTACTATCACCGGTGGTCGAACAATAAAGCTTGAAACAGACATAGGCACCTGCCATGACTTATAACATAAGAGTAACAAATCATCATGTAGAACTTAATGTAATTTAAACTGTCATTTAGAACTTCAACTGTGTACTGATGAACTGTAACTGTTTACTACCAATTGTGTTCGCTTAAAAACACATTTATTTATGTATTTGTTAGCATAATGTGAGCCTAAGTATGAAAAATCTATTTTTATAACATAAAAGTAACAAATCATCATGTCGAACTTAATGTAATTTCAACTGTGTCTTTTAGAACTTCAACTGTGTACTGATGAGCTGTAACTGTTTACTACCAATTGTGTTCGCTTAAAAATGCATTTATTTATGTATTTGTTCGCATAATGTGAGCCTAAGTATGAAAAAACCTATTTTTATAACATAAAAGTAACAAATCATCATGTAGAACTTAATGTAACTTCAATTGTGTCTTTTAGAACTTCAACTATGCACTGATGAGCTGTAACTGTTTACTACCAATTGTGTTCGCTTAAAAATGCATTTATTTATGTTTTTGTTCGCATAATGTGAGCCTAAGTATGAAAAAGCCTATTTTTATAACATAAAAGTAACAAATCATAATGTATATCTCAATATATTTTAAACTGTGTCTTTCGAGAATTCAACTGTGTACTGATGAATATTGCGAAAATTCAAAACAAGATCAGCATAAATAGCCTCATATTCATGCATTAATCATCAACAACGTTCAAATATAACATATATAAGGGACCTACCGTCGAAATTCGTTGAATTCTACTCGAAAAAATGGCCCACCAAAATTGATGTTTTTCAAAATTCGATTTTTTTTTTCAATTTTTTTCAAGTTTTTGTGTTTTGATTGTGAGTTGTTGTTTTCGTTTGTGATTGTGATTATGAGTTGTAGTTGTTGTTGTTAATTGAGCATTAATTTCTACAACTACCACCACCAACACTCTTGAATTGCACGTAATATTTGAGAAAGAAAGAAAAAAGAAGAAAGAAGAATTGAGAGAGAGAGAGAGGGGAGCTCTAGACAGTCTGCGTAAAGAAGGAGAGAGAGAGAAACCATGTAGGAGAGAGAAAGTGGAAGAGAGTGTAATATATTTGATTCATTAAGGGTATTTTTGTCTTTTCATTACATTTTGTCTATATTTGTCTCACTCTTATGAAAGTGCCTATAATAGAGATAGAGTTATCAAAAGTGACTATATATGTCTATGGCTCTTTTATATATAACCGATACTATACTCGTACATTTCTAAATTTTGGGATTAATTTACATATAGAGTCCACAATACCTACCTATGTTACTGCTTATTATATTTTATTAAGTATTAACATGTGCATACTTGATATCGTGCACGAATTTTATATACATATATCTCTTCAAAACAATTTATTTATATAAGATCCGTATACGAAATCAATTCACAATTAATGTCTTTCTTTACTAGATTAAAACTAACCATGCGTGCCTAGTTTATAAAGTGAAGCACACATTTAAACCATACCAAATTCTAAAAAAGCACCTCTTATATAAAAACGACCATTTAATTAAACGTAGAGATGTAAAAACCTATTGAATAGCTAGCCAGCTTAAAGAGTTACTCCATCCTCTCACGAAACATGTTACATTTCTTTTCGGCACAGAATTTAAGGAGTTAGTGTTAGTATTGTAAGTGAGTAGATAATAAAGTGAAAAGGTGATAAGGGAGTTAAATGGGGAAGTAATAAGGGGTGCAATTAGTTAAGATAATTGTACTTAAAATTCCTTATTTTTTTCTAATCTTAACCCAGAATATAAATGTAACAAGTTTCGTAGGACGGACTAGAAGGGAAAACGTAACAAGTTTCATGGGACGGAGGGAGTACTACATTTCTTTCATGCATTATTGACCGACTTCACGCCCTTTCTCAAAATCCCCACTCTCATTTTTTTTAGGGAGTGTTATTAGAAGATGCAATAAAAGTTGTGAAAGTGTTTGGATAATGAGTTTAAAAGTTAGAAAGAGGATTTTGAGTTTAGATAGAAAAAAATTATTGTTAGAGAGAATAAATTGAAGAAAAATAAAATTGCAAAGGTATATGATAAAAATACTAAAATATAATAAGGTTATTTTGGTAAATCGGATGTTGCTTATAAGCTTATCAAAAAATAAGGTTATTTTCACAGCTTCTAAACTAAAAACTTATTTTATCAAATACTTTGCAATAATTTATAAACTTTTAAATAATTTATAAATTATTTTAAAGAGTTTATAAGTCACACACACCTTTTATGACTGTTGACTACAGATAGTTATACAATCGTTGTCTTGTATAATAGTTCAATTTATCAAATCTTTAATGTCATTCCAACTACCAACTTGAGACAATAATATTCACCATCATATGTGTCCAATAAAAAATTGGGTGACAAACTAGTACTATCATTTTTAATTTTTATGTCTACTTAATTCTTATATAATTATTTTTTAAAATTTTAATAATTTCCTTTTGACGTCCTAACTTATTAATGTACATTTATTCTACTATATTTTAGCAAGAAGCAATTGCACCCAGTAATTTCTATAACATGATCTTCAATAATTACAAAAGGTTATAATTAAACTAAAAACAGGAGAATCGATGGACATCATACTAACATCAAGATCGAATCTTTTTTATCCCTGAACAAACAATCAATTGTATATTCGCACTTACCTCACATTCAATTATGCTCTTCTTTATTACAAAGTCGAATACTTTAACTATCGATGGGTTATAGTTTTTAGGGTTTTTATTTGAATTCGGTGGGTTATGTAAATAAATAATATATTAATTAACAAGTTTACATGTTTTTAAATAGAGAATTATAATGAGTAAAATAGAGGTCATGTTTAAAATTAGCCATTATTTAAACCCTTTTGCAATTTTAGTATAGAAAAAGATAGCATAAATAGTAAAAATAAGTTTTAGGGTAAAATTCACTGAACTACTTCAATTTTCCCCTCTTTCTATTCAAAAATTGAATTGGAAGACTGGACTGTGGTTGTAACTCGCCGAGATTTAGCAATGGACGGCCATTCGTCGCATTTGACGGCGCCGGTCCGTTCACGGAGCTCTCAGTCACCATCTCCCTCCCACTCGGCGTCGGCCTCTGCCACCTCTTCCATCCACAAGCGGAAATTGCAGCCAGACGACCACGCGCCGCCGTTCCCCCCGTCGTTCTCTGACACGCGCGACGGCCCGCTGACGTCTAACGACGACCTTGAGAGCAACAGCGTCCGCGGCGCCGATTCCGACTCCGACGACGATTCTGAGGAGGTCGTCGACGAGGAGGAGGAGGAGTATGACAACTCCATGCGCAATTTCACCGCTTCTCGGCTGGAAAGCAGCAACGCCGCCGGCGCCGCCGCGAGGAATACGAAGATCAAGGCTGAGAATTCGGTCAAGGTTGAGCCGTCAGACGCAGTGAAAGAGGGCAATCTTAATAACAGTAGCTCAGGCGCTGCTGCGACGGCGACTGGTGCTAACGGTTCGGTTCCCGGCATTGTTGTGAAGGAGGATACTGTGAAGAGCATTTTCACTGATAATATACAGACTAGCGGCGCTTACAGTGCCAGAGAGGAGAGCTTGAAGAGAGAAGTAAGCATAGTCAATTATCTCAAAGTTCATATTTTTCATATATCTCTGTTACTTAGAAATTTGGCAGAACTGGATTAGATTGATAGTGGATGCTTCTACTTTTTAGTTTTGGAATGAAAATGGTTTGGAAGGGAATGAATAAGGACTCAATAGTTGTCGATTTAAAATTGCTGAGAAGTGAATGAGCAAAGATTCATCATTTCCTATCATTTGAACTCAATCTTGTCTTTTTCAATCACGGAGATAAATTACTTAGCTTTATCTATGTCAAATCAAGACGAGGAGTTAGAAATTGACATAACTTTTGGGGTGCTATTGTTGATAAAATATGAGCGAATGTAGTACTCTTTCTTTTTATTCGACCAGACTCCCACTCCATATCACATCTACTTAGTGGATGTTCAAATGTATGCATTTGCATTAGCTCTGAGCAAGCTACTGGTATGAGTTGTACCTCGGAGTAAGTTAAGTATAAATGAGATGTAATTAGTCTTACTGCCCTACCTTGACAGGTGATGAATTAACGCAACAAGCATTGTCTCTTGATGGTCGTGGGTATTGATTCTTTCCAGTTTGAGTTAACATAACTATTTTCTGTTCACTACTGATTTGCCTGATAGGTTGGACCCTGATCCGTACTTTTAAATTTATGTTTTACTAAACCTACGACATGAGTACTTTTTTATAAATTATCTTCTTTCATTTCATCATGCTTCCATTCAAACCATGTATGGGTAGTTCATGCGGGTGACATTTTCCCAAAATTTGTAGGAAGAAGCAGGAAGCCTCAAATTTGTATGCGCGTCCAATGATGGTGTTGATAAACACATGATCTGGTAACTGCGTCTGATATCTCTTCCAAACCTTATTATGTTTAAATTTGATGGAATGGAAAATTTGGTCACTTTAAGTTGTGGTATCTGCTAAACTCAAAATGCTGTGTGTTTGCACACAAGGAAATCAGAGCTTGATTCAATAACCTTCGGTGTGTACTTTTACAGGCTTATAGGATTGAAGAACATCTTTGCAAGGCAACTTCCTAATATGCCGAGAGAATACATTGTACGTCTCCTAATGGACAGGCATGCCCTTGGTTCTGAACTTTTCCTCTGAAGCTTATATGTGGAATTATACAATTAGCTGCTTTTTCATGTATCTGAAAGACCAGCTAGTTCAGCCTTAAATCATTTTTAAAAAGGGATTCTTTGCTCAGTTGGCTTGAAAGTCTTCTTTTAGTAATTCAGTGCACTTTCTCTTGCGGTTTTATTGCAGAAACCACAAGTCTGTGATGGTTATTAGACGGAATACAGTTGTCGGTGGTATAACATATCGCCCTTACATCAGGTACCATTTGCCATGTCTTGTTTTACTTCTCTTATATAAATTAGAAGATCTTAATATAGTTTCTCCTAAAGGATATGTAATACTTTTTGCTTATTTAAGTCTACATTGTCATTGTTTGATGTGTTCGTCACACTCAACTTCGTGCGTAGCCAAAACTTTGGGGAGATAGCTTTTTGCGCTATCGCAGCTGATGAACAAGTTAAAGGCTATGGCACACGACTTATGAATCACTTAAAGCAGCACGCACGTGATGTGGATGGTCTAACACATTTCCTTACATATGCTGATAACAATGCTGTAGGGTACTTTGTCAAGCAGGTGCGTTTACAATATGCATATTTAGCATATGTCATTATAAGTAACTAACAGAATCAGTTTAGTATGTATGTTGGTCTGCATTCCTGTTCCATTTATTATTCAACTTAGTGCAATATTTTTTTTTACCATTTGAGTCTATAAAGATCTGCTTAGATGTGGATGTGCTAAAGGAGTTGGGAAAGTACATGCTTTGCATTTTAGATGGATCATAGATATGATTTGAATTTTTTGTTATCTCTCCCACTCTTCTACAAGGAGATAGAATTATGATTTTAGGATTCGACGAACCTTAACCAACTTGACCTTCTTAAAGTTTTCCACTGAATTGTGTGCTGGTTCTCAAGGGTTGTTATCTTTAACTACAGCATGAACAAGGACTTAATTATTTAAATGGAACCTCCTTATTGGGTTAATGCTTATTGGCTCTGGTTGCTGTTGGGGGCCTTGGGGCAGGATCAATGGCTTCATATGAATCAGCATTCTGACCCTATTCTTGATCTAATGTGGAGACAGGGCATGTTACCAACTTACCACCAAGTTGGCACAAGGCGAGAAATGGTCTGTGTGATTCTCTTCCAATGCAATGCAAGTCAGCTGGGTTGATTTGGCATACATATTTCTCATAGGGGCAAAGAAATAAGAAGGACCATCCCGTTATTACTTAGGAACTAGGAACTTGTAATAATCTCCTCATTTGATCAGGAATCTGCTGTTAATCCCTAGTCCATGCTAAGTTATTTTCTAGGTATATGTGCTAGTACAGAGCTGTATATATATCAGAGTTAATAAAAATGGGCCAAGTTGTGGGAATGGGGGATAGGAAATTACATTTATACATTTCTGGACCTAGTTTGCAGCCTTTCAGCTTGCAGAGTTCCTAGGGCAGTTGCTTCTGTTTAGTAGTCATTATCTTTATGATACTGAAATTAAACACCCTTTTCTTTTCTTTTGATACATAGAGTGGTTTCATTGATGTGAGCATCTGACTTGTATATTGTTTTCTAGGGCTTCACTAAAGAAATATACTTGGACAAAGAACGATGGCACGGGTATGATTCAATCAACTTCAGCATATTCTATGTTTTGCCGCTTTAGTCATTATTACCTTGAAGCTGATTTTATTCTGTTGGACATAATTTATTAGAACTTTTTTATTTCATTCTTCTTGAGATGAAAAAGATAGTTTCATTTGCTTTTGCCAATGAGTCAGACATCTTTTTCAAGTAATCACTATAGATTGATCTATGGTGGGGCACATCCAATTTCCTTTCCCACTCAATATGTTGGGTAACGGGTACAAGCTTTTCTTTTTCCTGCAGTTATATTAAAGATTATGACGGAGGAATCCTCATGGAATGTCACATTGATCCAAAGCTTCCATATACTGATTTATCAACAATGATACGCCGTCAGAGACAGGTAAGACAATGTTAATCCTCTGTCATTTGATATTTCTTAGGCTGCTAGGCTAGTAGTGACTAAGTCATGTATCATGCCAATTTCTTATAGCATGCTAAAATAACTACTTTTCACTTTTATAATTTTATTGCTAGGCAATTGATGAAAAGATTCGCGAGCTCTCAAATTGTCACATTGTCTACCCTGGCATTGATTTCCAGAAGGTAAATGCACTTACTGGAGTTATTTGCTCTTTTACTGCAGGGTGATACACTGATAGTAGATATAGTGCCATCTTTTCTTTTATCTATCAAAATGGTCGCCGTTGGTGCTGTTATGTTTCTATTTCTAGACAATTTGTTTTGATTATGAATTTTATATGAAGAAGGGAAGTCACTTAGATGCTACCAAGTATTTCTCAACACCCTACTTCAATTGAAGTGTGAAGATGAGCTAAATACATTTCTCATGGTTCAAACATAGTGTAGGCATCTCTGGTATGTTTTGAATATGAATTCATAAAAAACCATAAGTTCTAACAGAGGGCACTCACTATGTACTTCCATATAAAGAGAGTGGCTATCTCCTCTCTAAGATTTCCATGTTTTAGTTGGTGGATGACCGACTCTCTATTCAGAAAAAATGTGGATGAGCCTATTAACTACTCCATTTCTCTGGGTTCAGTTTTGTAATTTCATGAAGTTGGTTGTTTATAATCTTTCAATCAAAATATTTACAACAGATATCAATGGATAAATTGTTCATCGCAGCCTTAATAGTTTTGTTCCAATCGCATATCAGCTGTTTGCAAGTCTGTTGTTATGTTTACACTTTCTTCCTATTCAGGTTCTGAACTAGGGATATAACTTGTTCTTATACAATGTAATCTACTTCTCAAGTTCTTTTCTGATGCAAATTGTTCTTTTCAGAAGGAGGCTGGTATTCCCAAAAGGACTATCAAAGATGACATACCTGGCTTGAGTAAGTCCCCCTTTACCCTCTCATTAATTAGTATCGAAGGCTTATCTTAATTTTTCTGGAGTCATTTCTTCAGACACCTTTACATTAGTTGGTTTCTGTTTCTTACTACATATGTTTGATACTGATATGTAGTTCAGTCGGGATGATAATGCTGAGGTTCTATGACTTTCTTATATTTTACTGCCATGATGAATATGTTACTTTCTCCCTTTCTAGTATACCTCCATTACATCATTTTTAATATGCCCCTCATATAGTTGCACAATGGTACTAGAAAATCCTGCAGCCAGTTGAGTTCCCGTAGCTGGCTGTAAGCACTGTATTTTGCTTGGTGAATTTGGATCTTATGACGAAAGCTTTTATATCTTGAGGAGATCTTATGATAATTATTTTCTTTAAAGATCACATATTGGTAACACATATTGTGATTTGTCCTCCATACCGTATTTAATTTTGGTTATTTGCTTCCTCTGGTTTTTATTTATTTAAGAGCTAATTTTGGACTTGCCTCCAACTAATAGGAGAGGCTGGCTGGACACCTGACCAGTACGGACATTCTCAATTTAAACCAGTAAACTTGTCAACAGATGTTACCTCACATCATAAACAACTGACAGCATTTATGCGCTCACTTATTAAGGTAAGCCACTTTGAATCATCTTTAAGTAGCTAAATTTTCAATCTAACATACTGCGCTTTAGTAGTTCCAGGTAAAAAGATGTAGCATTCACGAGTTGTTGTCTGACTCGTGACTGCTCAAATTTTAAAGTTTGAATGTGATCTATATTCAACACCTTTCTACCATATCGATTTGCAATCGTGATTGTACAAAAGTGATTTCATGCATAAAGATATGTTATTTCTTAATACAATTATATTAGATTTGATGCATGTGGGTTCATTCCGTAACATGTTATGTGTCAATGGGATCTCTTCAAAGCTTTCGTTTTTCACTTATTCTGGCTGATGGCATTCCTAAAACTTTTATACTTCCTGCTTATTTTTTTGTGCCTTGCCTTTATGGACATCTTATTTGAGCAGGCTATGCACGACCATCCTGATGCTTGGCCATTTAAGGAACCTGTTGATGCACGAGATGTTCCTGATTACTACAACATCATTAAGGACCCAATGGGTATGCTTCACATATATGTTTATGGGTATTTTGACTTGTTTACTCAGTAGATTCTAGCTTTTCTCGATGAAATATATGTGGTAATATGTAATAACTTTGCCCTTCAAGTAATCTGCTCTGATTAATCACGACTCACTTGGTTCTACCTCTTCAACCATCCCACTCAGTTCAACTACCATATGCGCATTTTGGACCACAAGCTTGTAGCTTAGTTTCATATTATACATACCCACACCGTTCTGCTGTCAAGTGCTGATCATGCTGCGTGCTACATTTTTTTTATCTCTGCAGATCTAAAAACAATGTCAAAGCGGGTGGAATCTGAGCAATATTACGTGACTTTTGAGATGTTTGTGGCAGATGTTAGGAGAATGTTCTCGAATGCACGCACATATAACTCCCCGGAGACGATCTATTACAAATGTTCCACCAGGTATGATCATATGAAAAGGTGTAGCCAATATCCTCTTGGAGTTGTAAGTTAAAAGTTGTTTGGTTTCAGGTTGGAAGCACATTTTACAAACAAAGTTCAAGCTGGTTTGCAAGCTAGTATCAAGACTCAGCCATAATTCGTGCTTCGTCGGAGACATTTATGGGTTTGGAGCTCCTTAACCATTATGTATCTTTTAACCTTATTAATTGTAAATTCAGTTATTACCATAACTGATTATCACTGCTGTTTCAAGCACTGTAACTATGTATCCTAGATTGGATAGTCAACAATGTATCAATAAATTTGAGCTCATTCATTTACTCTATAAATTAGTTCTAGTTCGTGAGACTTCGTGTGCGATTTTAGAACTTAATTTGCGAGAAGCCTAGAGATATACCATTTCCAGCAAACAAGAAAATTAACAATGCACTTTTTAATTTCAACTACTGTAATGAGAAATATAAAACATCAACAAGAGCACACTATCAATCGCCAGCCAAGTATCTTATGTAAATTAACAGCTAAAATGAAAAAATAGAATTCAAACCCTGATCGATCAAAAGAACACTAATCCTCTACTTCATCGCATAATAGTTTTCTAATCAACTATGATTTTTTTTTTTTAAAAAAAAAAAATCCATTGCTGGTTCGTGCTTTGTCTGCACATGTGATGGAAAAACTTGAAAATGTGAAACGTGACCCACTTTGAGTGTGAAAACACCAACCACCTTCAATCCACAGTCAATGAAGCATTATATTTTTCTTGACATTTATTAGTAATGATGAGATTTGACCTTGTTAAATAGTCAACCACTTTGACTCATGTTAGTCTTTGACAATGAGTTCTTTAAATTCATTGAACTTACAAAAGATGGTAATTATATCAGACAAGCCAAACTAATAATAACAAAACTAATATTAGTATAACTATATAAATTTTTTACTCTGCCTGCCTATGTCTTTTAGACTAAGTTTGGGTACTGGAATTATGTGAAATTTGATTTGGAAATAAAGAAAACAGTTATACAATTTCAAAGACAAGAAAACAATATCCATAGTACTCTCTTCAAAAACTGAATTGCTAATAGAAAGAAGCATAGGATGTCAAAAGATGATTTAGGGAAAATTATTTTTGTATGTATGTATTAAATGAATATGAATTTAGAGATGACTAAAGAAACTAGTTTAATTCTTATAAAATACCAGTTCAAGAAATTAGTACTGTTACTTATTTCAGAGTGACCATAAGATGAGGTGATTTGATAAATAAATAATTATATTCATAAATTGCTCGAATGGACACAGACAAATTTTAAGTTCGTTTTGAATGTATTCATGCTTTTGTTCACCTATAATTCACTTCGCCTCCCATAATTATTGTTCAGACGACATTAATACTTAAATTATATCTGTGCCAATAGCAACTAATCATTCTCTTTCTCCAAATTCTAGCGAATGATTTAACTTTAACATTTTAATATTGAAGATAATTTTCCATGAATAAAGTAGCATTTCATTAATTCAACATACGAAAAACATATAGAAAATGGTAAAGATGTAAATAGAGGAAAAAGCAGAAGCATTTTGAGATGTAGAACCCTTTTTAAGACAGAACAAAGAACCCCGCCTTTACCACTCCTCTCTCTCTCTCTCTCTCTCTCTCCCCCCACAGTGAAGAAACATAGACATATAACTGCTCTCTCTCTCACACACTCATTACAGATATATACACACACAACTCATATATATATGTAGAGAGAGTGCCAGCAGCACAATTGTTACGGTGATTTTTATTGTGAATTCCTTGATCAAAATCAGTAACTTGTATTCGAAATCAGTGATGTCGAACAATCCAGGCGAAGCCCCGTCCGACGATTTCCTCGAGCAGATTTTAGGGTATCAGAACTACGCCGCCGGAGCCGACGCTAATTTGGTCGGGAACGAAGGTCCGTCGCCCGCAATGATGCTGCAGCTCGGCTCGGGAGATGGCTCTGCTCATCTAGGCGGAGTCGGCGGGATGGGAGTCGGAATCGGCGGCGGTTACGGAGGCGGCGGCGGCTTCCCGCTGGGGCTGAGCTTGGAGCAGGGGAAAGGAGGGTACAACGATGCGTCGGGTAGCGGGAAGAGGTTCCACCGCGATGATTTTGTCGATTCTCGCGGGGCTGCCATGAAAGGGGTAAATTCCTTGACAACTTATCATGATGTTAATTCTTCTGTTTATGATTGTAGAGATGCCGTAATGTAATGCAGTTGGTTCACGCGACTAATCTATTGTAGAGTAAATTTGCAATGTTAAGTATGAAATACTCGTATGTGTTTGGTGTGAAGAATAGAATTGCTCATGTGTTTGATTTTGTCAGGGTTTTCATGGACAGCCGATGATGAACACTGTACAGGCGGCACCCCATCCGCCTGGAATTCGGCCGAGGGTACGGGCTAGACGCGGCCAAGCCACCGATCCACACAGTATAGCTGAAAGGGTACTCCTAGTAGTTTCAAGATATCAGGATGCGAATGCATATATAATAATATTACATTATTTATTTTCTCTTGTTGTAGCTGCGGAGAGAAAGAATAGCGGAAAGAATAAGAGCATTGCAAGATTTAGTTCCCAGTGTCAACAAGGTTTGCTTTCTCTCTATTATCTACTTCAGCATCTTAGTTCTCTACAATTGTGCTTTCAGTCCAACAAAATGAATACGACCTCATAGTTTGTAGTATTTCTTCTTTATTTGTTTTTTACTACAAGGCCATGATGAAATATGCTCTCTCTCCTTTTGTATTTTTGTTCCAACTTCAATGAGTAGAGTTGTATAGCCATCAACATCGAGTTGGCTTTAGCTTCACTTTTGCTTGCCCTTGTTCTCTTAAAACATTTTACTTTGAGTTTGTATCCATCCACCTGGTGATGATTAGCATATGATGATTCTATCCCAGGATGTAGAAGGCCGTATTCTTCTCCTAACCTATTTTTGTTGATGTACATGCCAAATGTTGTCATCTTGGTGCTTTACATAGTTTGTCGATGACAATATTTTTCAAGGGCATTTGGTGGTGTGTGTGTGTGGGGGGGGGGGGGGGGGGGGGTTGTGTTGGTTGGTTTGTAATGGATATTCTGTACTTCTGTAAAGATTTCAAGATGGATCACTTTGCAGCCTAGGGTTTCTCTCTAAATCATATTTCAAATTTTCATTATTTATAAACAGAGCTAATTATGCTGACTTTTGAAAAAATTTATGCAGACAGACAGAGCAGCTATGCTTGATGAAATTGTGGATTATGTCAAGTTCTTAAGGCTCCAAGTGAAGGTAAACTGATCAAATCCCTCCTGGTATTATTAAGTTAAGATGAAAGTAGAGTAAGACTGTCAATCTTTTCAGAGATCAGTTTTGCATTAGCGGCACTGAATTCAACAGGGTTTGCAAGATCTTAAGCATGCAAGAAAGCTTCTTGCAATAATCCCTGCTATTTTATGTAATGGCTGTGATTATTAAAGAATTTGACACCTGGCTCCATTGATGTTACGACAGTAGCCAATGTTGAACTTGTTGTCATCAACTGGCTTGTTTAAAAATTCTAGGCAATCAAGAATAATGCATTTGTGACGAAAATTACTATCCTCTTGATAAAAAGAAAAGTGCCATGTTTGTCAACTGAAGGTGTGGTTGACTTCCTTTTCCATGTAACCTGAGTGTCAGCTTCTATGATTTTTGCATAACTTATTTTTGTGCAACTCCTTATTGACAACATTATTCTTTATTATAGGTGTTGAGCATGAGTAGATTGGGAGGAGCTGGTGCAGTGGCACCTCTTGTAACAGACATCCCATTATCATCAGTAGAGGTACCATTGATATTAGGTTGAAAAAGCAATATTTGGTCACGACCTTGCCTTTTTCCTATCTTATATTGGATTTGTGTTCTACATTTTGAAGGAAGAATGCAGTGATGGCGGAAGAGCTCAGCCGGCCTGGGATAAATGGTCAAACGATGGCACAGAGCGGCAGGTAGCTAAGCTTATGGAAGAAAATGTTGGGGCTGCGATGCAGTTTCTTCAATCCAAGGCACTCTGTATCATGCCGATATCCCTTGCTTCGGCAATCTACCACACGCAACCTCCAGATGCTACCTTCCTAGTGAAACCCGAATCCGACCCCCCGTCCTAATCCCTCAAGACCACGAGCTCGCCAAGCTCATCCAATCCAAACTTCCAAATCCCACACTCCCTTAGTTGAAATCTTAGTCATATCCCACAGACCAACCTTTCCGTCACCCCGTTTCTGCCTTAACCAAAGGTGTCATACCGCGTAGTGGAGACGTACGTCTCATGTCCTCGGAATATTCAAGTAAGAAGAGAAAGCAAAGTCAAACCTCTCTTGATGTTTTCTTTTGCTATCAACGGTGGAATGACCAAATCACTTTTTCTAGTGGGGTTGGTAGTGCATTCAGGGCCCCTTTCAAAGGTATGAATGTGTAAATTGTTTTTAAAGTGGTGTTATTTTCAGTGCTTAGTGGAAAAGGATACTTACATTAGATAATGGTTACTTTTGCCTTAGAGTTTTGAATTCAACATAAATCAATTCTACATTTTGAATTTTTCTGGTTTGTTTCTAAAAGCTGATCTGACTTGTTTCTTCTTCTACTATGTCATGATTGTGTTGCCTACTTGTTAAAGTTGACTTGGAGAAATGCAGCAAAAATTGATTTAGTGTATGACATGATAAGGCATAATTAATTATATAGGTGCTTCAACTTATTACAGTTTTAATGATTTGGCCAGTTAGTTTTAATTTGGTTAAGTTGTAGTTCTTGAATTTGTGGTAATGCTGAAATAGTTTTTAACTTTTATTTGCTTGAATTGGACCTTTTGAATTCAATTCTTCTTTTATTTTCTTATTGAGGATAGTTGTTCGAGTATATGATACAAGGTCGTAATGACAGAGTACATAGTTTAAGGTTTTAAATTGGATGTATTGGTGCGGAGTTCAAAGATTTAATTGAATTGAACCTCTTATTATTGTAGCTTCCTGGTGATTTTTCTCACTCTTAAGAGAGACCAAATACGATACGATATCTCTCACCCTTCCATTGCTAAAAAGAAAAATCAAGTTGAAATTAACTTGAAGACTTGATTATACAAATATAAGAGTTACTTCCTCTAAATCAATAGAGATGTTCCCTACTATTTGGGCACGCTGATCAAGGAAATGTTGTAGCAAGGCACAAAGTGTTCGGGGCCCATCAACTTTTTTGAGTTTTTTGTGTTAAATTTTTTCCTATTTTGGAAAGTATCATCTCTATTGGTACAAATTAAAATGACAAAAGGGTTATCTCAATTAGTTTAGAGGGAGTATTTGTTATAAATAATAAATATTGCTGTAATGCTTCACACGTCATAGGATAAGCTTGGTGATGTTTCTTTATTTTCTATGGAAAGATACTTTCCATGTAAGACGTAACGGCAGTTTTTATAACATACGAATATACACACACACACATATATTTTTATTGGTGATAAGGATAGATGCGGAGTCCCCCTTTTCCAATGAAGTTATGCACTTATGGTTTATCAATAATATTTTAATTTTATTTCTTACTATAACATTATTATATATGCTAAGCGTAGTATAATATATGATGATGAGCCCTATTCATATGAATAATATCTTGAAAGAGTGAGAAAAGGTACATCAAGCCTTTTGAACTATTTCGGGGTTCAAAGTTGGCATTTAAATACTTGACGTTTCATTAGACTTCCCACATTCTAAGAATAATTCCACTTGACTTGTGTTTGGATGTTAATGACATTATATTAAAGAACTTCATTCGATAATCATAACCATCAAAAATATATCAAGACTCTCCATTTAATTCCACAGTCCAACAACCATTAGCACAATGCGTCAATGCCTCGACAATTTCAATCCTCTTAAGACATGTATATATAAATATATAAGACACAACAGTCAAATGTATCGACAAGACGTATAATCTCATGTTTTGAAAATATGGCATATACCATAGGATTGCAGATTGTCTATCTCTCTTGCTCAAATATGCACTCAAAAATCAAGATAAAAAGGGTCTTCAATTGGATTATGATGTAGACTTGCTCGTAGGTAGGATTTTTTTTTTTTTGTGATACCCCGTGTTTTGAACCAATATTCCAGTTACCAAATTACCATATGTAATTGGGATTTGCATTCTAAGAATAAGCGATTAATAGTTTGTCGAAAACCAACATGAAATCACAATTAATTAATTCTTTTATCGTAAACCGTGATAGAATTTAGAAGCAGGATTTCTTTTACGTTCGGTTGAGTATTTCGCAATGATCAAACCTGAAACTGAAAGATGAATAAGTTAATCTTATTAAATAAATGGAAATGATTTAATTCACTTTTAGAATTTAATCATTCACTTTATAATTAAATAACACCTGAATAGGCAAGAGTTAATTAAGAATTTGATTAGAGTCAAAGAAGAAAGATAAGTAGTTATGGAAAGCGTTTCCTGATGAATGAGTTATGTAAAATGGGAGAAGAGAAAAATAAAGATGTTTGGAATGATTGAAGATTGTATAAGGAAAAAGAAGAGGAGAAATGAGAAGAAATGGGCCCAATCCATTATTAATCCACGGCCCATGGAGTATATGTGTAAATATATAGAGTTTCTTCTAGCCAAGTAAACATAATCGCATGAATCGTAGTTGAACAAATTAAAAATGTTTGTCGAGAAGCTGCTTGTTTTAACACTCTCTTTCCAAAAAATTCCTATGAATTGATGATATTATTGGTTGTTTCAAGTGTTCTTGCAACAACCCTGCATTTGCTCTTTAGAAGTTGAAGAGAATTATCCATCCATATGCAGGAAAAAAGATCTGGAAATTGTTGTTTGGTATATGTATGAGAAAGCGAACTAATCTGTATGAGTTTGTACAACTAGAAAGAAGCCTTTAGCTACGGAGGCCTTCATGATCCTCAACCTCCTGCAGGAAGTGATGAACATCTCCCATGGAACATCTCCAACAAGCATCCAATCCCCATCTTTGTCTTCATATGTTGGTGCAAATTCAGAGCCGTTGTACACACCTGAAACATTCAACCACCTTTAGCACAAGAACCAAAAACACAAAACAAATTTCATTTCATTAATTACCTATGCTACACTTGAACATGCCCTCCAACGCCTTGAGAAGATCCAAGTAGTTCTTGTAGAACTTGAGGTCGATCTTCCTCAGATATGGAGCTCCATCCATGCTCACTTTTATCAACATCCCAGATTCCGCCTGCTGCAGCGCGCTTTTCCGGTAAGATCTCACCGGCGGCCATCCAACTACTTGTGCCCTGAAAAATTAACATTCGTTTCTTCATTAGTGTTTACCCCAAAAATTCATTTCAATCTCTAATTTTTCTCTAGAGACTTACTTAGGAGGAGGTGGGGCGCCGGATTCTTCAACTTGATTCTTCTGGGAAGAGGACTCCATCTCCGATGAAGATCTCTTCAGTGATGATGATTCATCTCTTCCGGGGAGCCCTAATCGTAGATTCAGATCGTCGTTCTCCAAAACAGAGGATCTTTCCATTTTCTTTGAGTTTGAATTGAGGAAATTGTTTTTGTGAGTGGGAGATATATACAGTACAATAAAGGAGAGGCGAGACAGTCCCGCGGGCCCCATCTCTTTATCTTTTTTCTATTTACTTTTTAGTCCCCGCTCTATTCTACTTCAACCAAACTAATTAACTAATAAGAAGCTATGGAATACAAGGTACTTAGGAAATATAATGCCAACCAATAAGGATGATAATCATCAGTCCAAGTGAATAAATATCAGACGAACAAATTGTATCCTTAGCTTTGGGAATTTTTCGTCATTGATGTGTGTTTTTCATGTAATTTTTTTGTTAATTGAAATGCTATACAATGACGTTAATACAGGTGACTCATATTTGTTTAATGAATTTTCAAATACACTACTCATCAATTCACCACTTCTCAAATATTGACAAATAAGAAATTTCACGAATTTATAATTATAAGTCACGGGAAAAGAAGACAATTCATGGAAAAGAAGACGATTCACGTAAAGACAACAAAAAAGAATTTCATGAAGTTATAACTACAAGTCACAGAGAAAGAAGACAATTCATGAAAAAGAAGACAATTCACGGAAAATACGACAATAATTTTGCTTCATGAATCCCAACAATTTCCATTAACGTAAAAGATGAGATTTCACGAGTTTAGCTACTTTAAGCTCCAATTCACGTAAAGACGGCTATTCACGGAAAAGACGAGAATTCATGAAAATTGACAATAATTTTGTTCCATGAATCCCAACAATCTTAACACTTAAAAGATGAAATTTCACGAGTTTAGCTAACCTTAAATATCAGTTCACTCATAGGCTCTTCAAAATGAAATAAATGAGAAATTGAAAGAAAATTCACAATTAAAGAAAATTAATAAATTGTTACCGGCCCATCACAACCAATTTTCAAGGAATGCATATCAATTTCAAATCTTACTAATAACAAAAAGATATTAATAAAAATAATTAGGAAAGAGGTAATAAGATAAGAGGAGTCAATTTTTATCTTTTTTTTATTTAGAGTAACCGCAGCGGTGGTGGTGCGCCCGCGGGCGCTGCGTTGCGACCGCGGTCGCGGCGGCGGCCACCCCGCTGC
>JAYJMF010000044.1:1055134-1083367 GCA_036873715.1 Salvia sclarea | reverse complement strand
TTTGTGACACAAATCATCTCTATGAAGATGAAAAATCGTGACTGTTTTTCTGAAATTTAATTTTAGAAAATTCTCTCGGTTTGTGTGTCCTATGATGATACATTGGTTAATCAGGACTGTTTTGATCAAAATTGATCAAATTCTCTTGATGGTGTATCCTATTTTCTATATATTTCTAAGGAAAAAGGTTATGTTCGGTTTTCTGTTCAAACAGAGTGTTTAACATCCCGATTCTGCCAGCAATATTTATTCAGTTCCGAAAATCTATCGAATTTGGGGTAAAGGTGATCATATCTGGGTTTATCTTGTTGGAAGTATTTCACATTCTTCGCAGGTCAGATTTGTTGGGAAGATTTGCAGTTGGAAGATTGCGAGATCCATGGAACTTGCTAGGGTTGACACCTATAAAATTATGAAATTAATTTTATATTTTTTATTTTGTGTCACAACCCAATATTCAATTTCTGCAAAATTCTTCCCCCAACCCTTCACCTGCTTTGCGTCGTTCAAGATGGCAGACCCATCAAATCTCTTCTCTTCTCTAGTTTCTCCTTTCAGTCAAAATAAAGAAGAAATTAGAACTCCTCTCTCTCGCACTCTACCTTCTCACCTGCTGCAAAACCCGGTCAATCCTCTTCCGATTTCCGGCGATTCCTCCCGCAACTCACCAATGGCCATCACTCCAGACACCCCCAATGCTGCCCAGGATGTTCCGATCCCAATGGAAACATCCCCGGTCCAAATCCCAAGAAGCTCGATCGTTGGGATGAACCTGGGCGGAGAACTTACCCTTATCGGAGAAAGGGTAGAGCCGCTGATGACCGTGGAACCTGTCCTTGTCGACGACCTTCCACAAACCGAGGAGACATCAGTCAATTTCCCTCCAGAGGGAACTCCAGCCGTCACCTCAGAAAAAGGCTCCTCCTCCGCGGCCGAACCAAGGGGGAAACACACGAAAGCCATGACCGACGGTCCTCGCCGGGCCTCTCGCCGCCTCGCCGCCAACAAGGGTTCTCCCTCTGTCTAGCCCTTCAAGAAGCATCGGACCAAGTACATCAACCTCAGCGACGAGGAAGACGAAGCAGCACCTGTCTCTCCGACCGCCGACGCTGCCCCAAAATCTACCGATTCCGACAGTAGCGGCTCTGATTTCGACGATACCGAGAGTGACTAGGATTTCAGGACGACAGAGGATGATGCCAGTGACGAATCTTCAGATGAGGGTTCTCTAGCATCGGACAAAACCCTTGGTGCAAGGGTGGAGAAGAAGGGGAAGAAACCCAGATTTGCTCCAACATCGAAACCAACAGCGGGTGCCACATCCCAACGCAACAAAGGGAAAAAGCCCATCGATGAGTCTGACTCCGAGATTGAGGCTTATGATGGCTGCAATCCTCTCTTCTACACCGTTGAGGCTGAGCAGAGGTGGAAGCCAATGGGTTCGCATCTATGCCTTCCCGAGAGGAAGATCGACCGGAGCTCGTTCGACAGGTATAACATGACTCCCTTCCTCCTACAGTGTGGTATAATGCCCACTGTCTCGTATGCTGCCCCCTTCGTTGCCGATGCAGTGAAGCTTGTCCATGCCCACATTTCGAAGAAGTTTGGGAGCTTAGATTCTAAGAATATGGGCGTGTGTTCGTGAGGGGAAAAGTCTATGATATTACTCCGGCCAAGATCAACCTCTTATTGGACATGGGTGAAGATGGTGATGATGATGAAGTCTTGGACAATATGGATGAAGTTGTCCAGCACATCACTGGAGGCAGGGTGAGTGCACGTGGAGCTCGAACGTCAAGGTCTCTGACCTCACTTCTCTTCACAACGTGCTTCACAAACTCATGATCTCCAACTGGTTGCCTTCCTCAAACAGCACTGCCGTCACCGATAACCAAGTTGTTGTCATCTACAAGTTATCTTGTGGAATGAAGATGGACTTCGGCCAGATGGTGTTCAACAGGATCCGCCAAGCGGCCAAGTCCTCCTCCGGTATCCTCCCTTATCCCTCACTAATTTACAAGCTCATATGTGCTCAAGGGTTTTTCAAAGGCAAAAGCGATCACCTTCAATCTGTTGGAATCTTCAAGATCACGTCCACCTACGTCTCGGGTGAGTGTGTGACTGATCTGCCTTGGGTGGATCCGCGCAATCCACAGCGCACTGCCGCTGATGTTGAGGACTCTGTTGAGTTATGCGTGGGAACATTACCAGTGCCTCAAGCCCTCCTGTAACAAGAATTGGAGCGATGCGACAAGAGGATTCGACTCTTCTCCAGTCAACTGTATCAAGCCCAAGAGTTGTGGTCTAAACTGGTGATTCTCCTTTCTTCTAAAAAAAGGGAGAGATAATGGTAGAGGTAGTGGCACAGCAGAAGAAGCAGGAAAAGAGGAAGATCAAGGTCAAGGAGCTGGAGCTGGTGATGGTGATCAAACCGGGGGCAGTGAAGATGAACCTGTTGCCGCTTTCAAAAGGGAGGTTCAAGAGCTGTATGGAGACATACAGGTAGGAAGAGAAGGAGGAGAAAGAAATGAAGAAGAAGACTCCTAACTGAATTTGTGAAAATTCAGTTTGTTTAAGTTGATTTTGGTGACCCCAAAAACTTTTTTTGTGATGATGATGCTGCCTAAAACACTTCTGATGCGTTTGATTAAATAGTATTATAACTATTTAATCTTATGCTTGTGATAATTTATTGTGTGCTGTTTTGAAATGGTTGTTGAGGGGGAGAAATCTAACTTAGGGGGAGATTATTCTCATGTTGGCATATATGTTGGAAATAATGTTGTTGTGCGGGTTTTGATGAACAAAGGCAAAAAGGGGGAGATTGTTGGTGTCAAAGACACTCATACTTTTGCCTTCTTCATAAATTGCACCTTAATTATCTTTGCGTATATTAGCCGGATAATTAAAGGAAAAAATGAAAATTAGGAGTGGAAGAAGACCAAGTCAAGCTTGGGAAAAGTTTGACCTTGTCAACTAAGCATAGGCGGTTATGGCTCCTAAAATTGGGGAGCAAGTAACAGCCATATCTGGAGTCGGTTGAAGGAGATTAGGCCCATTTCAGATTTGTGGTGGACAAGACTATCTCCACCTACAAATAGGAGGAGATGAAGAACTACATTTCATCCAGATTTTCGAGTGCAAAATCTCCAGCCTAGAGCTTGCACATTGTTGCTATCATTGTTGGACCTACACCTTCAACATTTAGTCTAGAATTCCCAATAAAGTGTATACTGTGTTTTATAGCTAGAATTCTTATAGACTAGGTTGATATTAGTTGTAGAGGACTTTTGTAAGTCCTGTTTGAATAGCAACTCATACGACGGATTTAGAAAGTGATTCTATATTCCGTCGTCAGAGTACAATAGGTTTTGATTTCCCCAACTATTGTACTTGATCGTGATTTACGAGTGTAGTGAATCCATTCTACAAGTTAGTCCATAACTTGTAGATAAAAATTATTCATTGTGTGCATCTTTACTTTCCGCTACATTTCTCTTCTGTTCATAGGATTGTTGGAATATTGTCTATAACAATTGTTTCAACATTTTCTATTTTGTTGGGAAGCAAATCTTTCAATATATATAAATAAATGTTTATTGATGTGAGATGCAAAGATTAACCAAATATCGATAGTATGAAATATTTTCATATAGAATAATTAACAATGACTTGATTCATTCCTAATACACACTAATATACGTAACATATATCTTAAATACAATACTTAATGATCAGGTATAATTAGGGATGACAACGGGTCGGGTTTTCGAGGGTACCCGCAAATCTTGATGGGTCGGGTTTGGGTAAATACGAAATGGGTTTGGACGGACAGGGGCGAAGCCAGGATTGTAAAAGTGCCAGGGCGAAATCATATATTTGTATATAGAAACAAGTTTGCACGGGCGAAACTATATATTTACATATAATATATGAGAAAATACAAAATATAATACAAATATTATAGCATTATAAAAAAAATTTGGCCGGGCGGCCGCCGAGGCTTGCCCAGCCTCCCTCCGCCATTGGGGGCGGGTATGGGTTTGAAGACTAATACCCGTGACGGGTTTGGGAAATTAGTTGTGGGTATCTGCTACCCGAACCCATTTATATATAATATAGATTTTATAATTTTATAAAATATACATAAATATAATACTTCATATTGTGGCTCATTACCTACTGCCAAGCCCAATTTAATCCTAAACTTTTATCTTTTTCTCATGCTAGTTAATGAATTTATCTCTAAGTTTTTTATTACTGCCATCAATTCTCTTTTTCCACTCAACTCTTCATTTCTGCGAAGAAGACACATAATTACAAGTTTTTATCATCTTAACATTCTCAATTTCTTGGTGAGTTTCAATTCTTCCAACTCTTTTGTTCGAATTAAAAGGTTTTGGTAAACTTTATAATATATTTTTTATGCTTGCTTTGTTTGCTATATTGAATTGTTTATGCTCACAAATTCTTTTCGATTTTTTTATAATATTTTCTATTGATATAAAAATTATTAGAATAGTTTTTTATGCTTGAAATTTAGTTTCTAATTAATTATTACTTCGTCTTATTAGTATCATATTAATACTACGTAATACTAGGATTTTTTTAATTGATTGAGTGTATGAAATATGATGATAATTCATATTTATTTATTGAAATCTACACGGATTTGGGTGGGTAATTAGTGGGTATTACCCAATGGGTTCGGGTCGGGTTTGGGAAAAAAGTTACTACCCGAGACGGGTTTGGGACGGGTATGGGTTTGAAAATTTTAGATGGGTATGGATTTGGGAAACGCTTAATGGGTGGGTACCCGACCCATTGCCATTCTTAGTGTTGACCGTTAAATGTTGATTGGAAATCATATTTTTATTGTATGTCTTAATTTGTTAGAATTTTATAAATTATTTTTGAGAATAGGATTTTATAAAAGAATTATTGTAAGGAAAACAAGTTACAAAATGTAGGTTCAAAATCAATCATATTTTATAAGGAAATCAAATTTGGTCAAAGAATTTGAGGTTAAAATGAAATCATTTTTGGGTAAACTTCCAGTTTAATCGAATCAACCGAAATATATTTGGGATCGGTGACCGAATTAAATTCGGTTTGGTTCAGATAATTTTTCTAAAATTTCAGTTTGATCCAGTTAACTTTTCGACAAAAATCGATCGAACACTAAACTAAAATGCTAGTGTCCGGAAAATGATATGCCTAATTAAATATTAATACGGTAGCGATAAATTCTTTCAAAAAAAAAAAAAAAAAAAGGTAGCGATAAATGAGCCAGGCTACTCTTGAGTTACTCATAACCCAACGTAATAAATTTAAGTTGTCCAGGCTCATTTAATGAATCTGGTTAACTAAAAGAATTAAGTTTGAGTATGGTAGTATATTGTTCGTTAAATAATTTGATTTGAAAATACAAAATTATAACTAGAGGCGGCTTATATTATATATTAAAATTAGTCGGATAAACTTATATGTTGTGTCGTGTTGTGTATAAAATTAGCGCCATAAAATATGGCCAACTACTTATTTTGATGAACCACGACTTCTCCCTCTCATCAATCCAATACTCTTTCATTAATTTTGATGAACCACGATTAATCTCTCTAACCTCCAACTTTACCTCTAACTTTTAAGCTCAATTATCTAAACATGTTAACAACTTATAAATCAAATATTACATTTTGAAAGCTCTTGAAATCTTATAAAATATCTAAAATAAGTTTAGCTACACACTCATTAAGTTTTTGGCGTTTTCTTGGCAAAAGATTTATACATGTTGTAGTAAAGGAGTAAGAATTGTACGCCCAACAAAAAAAATAAAGACTGATCGAAAATGGAGTGATCCATAGCAACATAATTAATTGGTAATAGGCCCATATACTTAGGCATTGGGCTTTAATTCTAATTAAAGATATCAATTGATTGGGCTCATTTATTGAATTTTGATTATTTGGACCACAAGAAATCTATTATCTATATATATAATAAGGGAGTTTGCAAATTTCCTATTAATTTGAAATTAATTGAAAATCAATTTCAATGATAATTTTATAATATTAACTATAATTGGGGACAATACATGTAGCTTGAAAATAGGAGTTTTATTTGTCTTTTTTTGGTTACCGACTACGTGGGGTGGGATGTTCAAATTAAGTGGGTGAGGAGAGAGGTTTGCTATATACTTTCTCCGTCCACGAAGAATGTTCCACTTTTGCCATTTAAGGTGTCCACAAAGAATGTTTCTACTTTTTTTATTTGGCAAAAATATGGTGGACCATTTCTCCACTCACACAATATCCTCCATTCTTTATTAAATCCATATGGTGGGACCATTTCTCCATTCACACAATTCTTTCACTTTTCATTAAAACTCGTGCCGTTCACAAAGTGAAACACTCTTTGTGGACGGAGGGAGTATATTGTTTTCTTAATTATTTGTAATTTTATTTTTTCTCTATCTTTCTTTATTTTAAAAAATATATAGTTTGAATAATAAAATATTTAATATATATATATATATATATTAAATTAAACTTCATAAAAAGAGTTTTAATTTTATAAATATTAATGAATTTGAAATGAGAAGATTATTATTAATATTTAACATTAGGGGCAGATTTTGTGATAAAATCTTTAAAATTTTTATAAAAGTAAATTATCTAACCAACTCTATCATGGTAATCGGCCTATACTTTTTAAAAACAATAATTTTAAAAGTTTTCTTTCTTTATTTTGTTTTTCCTTTCCTTTGCTTTTATATAAAGTATATTTTTTAGGTATTCTTTTTCTTTTACAAAAAAATATATTGTTAATTACAATAAATATTCTCATATATATGCATATGTTTTAATTTATGTTATTTATATTTGTAAAAATATTCTTTTAATATAATATATCTATAATATGTTAGTTTAGTTTAGTTGTATATCTATAAATGCTGAAAATGGTTCCAAGGTTCCCAATGTATTTTAGGTTAGTTTCTATTCTCATAATACTCTACTGAAAATAAATCTACATATTATGATATGAAATTCGTGCGAAAATATCGTCGCTTCAAGTTAGAACAGCAAAATTCTTCGTATGGCTTGAAATGATATCCTGTTTTTATCATATTGTCAAGTTTAAATATTAATTTATACACCTTGATTACAATATATTGTATGTGACATTCAACAAACTTCATCAATATTCTGTGTTTCGAAATTGACCATTAGGATATTGTTATTAAAATTCCATAATTCAATATAATATTAATCGATATTATCCATAACTTATATTGTATTTTTCATATTTAAATACTTTGGTTTTTGTTTTTCCTATTTGTATTAATTAATTATGACCGTGCATCGCATGTAGGGCGAATCTAGTGTGAATGATGCACCACTCACGATAGATAATAGTAGAAAGGTGATATGTAGTATATATTATGTAGACTACTGTTTTTTTATATTTTAAACCAATTAGTGATTAGTATAATTAATAAGCTGCCATATGATACGTCATTAAGTTTCATGCGTTAGGAAATTAGCCGATTAGCGTTCTTTCACGTGAGTTACCAAGTAAAAGATTATAAAGAGACTATGCTATGACGATTGATATTATTGTGTGTTCGTTGTCGTTTATTTAATTCGTTTTTTGATGGGGCAGTTGTATATGCTTATATTGGTATCTTTTCAATTGTATATCAACATATAATGCTCGTTATGAATATCAATTTTATGATTTTGACAATGAATTTTGAATTTTCAATTGGAACCTGGTCTATAAAATCGGTCTTTATTACTAGTTGAACTCAACTTGCAATTTTAGATGTGGTAATCCTAGTATATAGTTTGATTCTAGTATTCACAGTTCCTAATATCAATATTTGGATGAACACAAAAAAAATGACACGTTCATACCGATAAATAATACTAATAAAGATATTTGAAATATTATAGAATATGAAACGAGTTAAGATCAATGAATTCTTAAGTTTCGCTTGTGTTACTTCATACCTTATACGTAAGTGTGGTATGTGTTTCATTGGATACACGTGAAACAATTCTTAGTAAGAAATAAGTTAATGAATAGAAGATTTTTCAATAGAAAATTTATTGGAAGAACTTATATTACATGCCTAATTAATGTTTCTAATCCATTAAAGTTTAAACATGTTCCTCTTCAACTCATCTTCGATCAATATTTCTCCAATCAAAACATGTCCAATTTCCACGATTACGGATTCAAAACACTTCAATGTTAGACTAGTATCATATTGAACCTTGAAGTTCGGATTCTATGAAGAGATTTAGTGCAAAATGTTAAAGAAGCATAACACCGTCCACAAAGACTCATGTCCTGACCACTTTATCTTCCAAATCGAATATCTTCTAAACCGATAATCTTCTCATCCCAAATAAGCATGCTCTACAAAGCTTATGAAATTCACTACATAATGAAAGTCATTCCATCCAAATTTATTAATCCTAACTCAAGCTTTGTCCAAATGAATCGAGCCGAAAAACACACCTGATGCCTTAAAACCAACAAACTTTGATAAGCCCCTCAATCCACGCCTTATTCTTTAAAAGCAGACCATCGTAGATGAAAATGCATCTGACGGTCCATATTCAAAATTTCTCCACAACTTGAATCCGCGTGAATCAGCCTTCGGCCAATCAGATTTCGTCTTCAACAAATGAAATCCAGCTCTCACTATTTAAATCCACCCAATTTTTCTGCGTAAAAACCACACACGCAAATTTCGATCTAGATTCTCTCATTTCCTTCAATTTCCTTAAATCTCCAAACCCTAATTTTTGCAGCGAATTCTCCATGGCCACCACAGAAGAGCCGATTCTCTCGAGCGAGCCAGCAGTGGAGCCGACTGTGGCCGCAGAGGCAGCGGAGGAGACAGCCAAAGAGGAGAATCCTCCGGAGAAAACCACCAGCGTGAAGAAGGTTTCTGCTCCGAAAGAGGCGAAGAAGAAGAAGGTTCCTGCTCCGAGAAAGCGTAGCTCCTCCTCCACTCACCCTCCTTATTTTGAGGTATTCTTTAGATCATTTTCCATTTGAATATTATAGTTTTTGATTGTATTATTGTTGATTGGATCTGAAACTTGGTTTGTTTGTTTGAACACAGATGATTAAAGACGCAATCGTCACGCTCAAGGAGAGGACAGGATCGAGCCAGTACGCGATTACGAAATTCATCGAGGATAAGCAAAAGAATCTGCCGGCCAATTTCAGGAAGGTTTTGCTCGCTCAGTTGAAGAAGTTCGTGGCGAACGAGAAACTTGCCAAAGTGAAAAACTCATTCAAATTACCTTCGTCGCGGTCTGCCAAGCCCGCTCCGGCTGCTGCCGCCGCGCCCGCTAAGAAGAAGCCGCCGACTGCTGCGAAGCCGAAGCCCAAAGCAGCTGCTGCCAAGGAGAAGAAGGTCACCGCTGTCAAAGCCAAGCCAAAGCCCAAAACTGTCGCAGCTAAGCCGAAGGCGGCCGTGAAGGCTAAGCCAGCTGCAAAGCCGAAGGCGGCAGCTCCTGCGAAAGCGAAGGCCGCACCGAAGAGGAAGGCTGCGGAGACTGCGACGAAACCGCCGGCTAAGGCGACGAGGACGTCAACGAGGACGAATCCAGGGCGGAAGACGGCTGCAGTCGAAACAATAAAGAAGGTGACGCCGGTGAAGAAGGCTCCGGCCAAGAGCGTGAAGCCGAAGACCGTCAAGTCTCCGGCGAAGAAAGTAGCAGCCGGGAAGAAGGGGAAGAAGTGATCTTTAGAGTTTGCTTGTAGGGATAGATAGTATTGTACATTCATTATGTATCCTTTAACCAATATAGATGCGTTAGCGTCCATGAGGGTATAATATAAGTGTTCTTTTTTCATTTTAATTTGTTTTTAGGTCTTTGATTTTCACCTTGTCAAATTCTTAAAATTTAACAGCAATTGGTAATGGCATCATCATTTAGTGTTATGTTCAATCGAATCAACAAAAAGCTTCATCTCTTCGTACTCTTAATTTACGCCACTGCATCAACATCAAAATGGATACAGTACTTAACATTAATCAACTCTCTCGACTGTTCTGTGGGGTTCATGCTGTGAAAACTGATTCATACTTTGTTCAAATGGATTAAAGTGTTGTATGTGAAAACATAAGTGTAGACCTGCACTTCTTGTTGGTTATATGTTTCATAATTTTTGTTATGCGGTTATCGTGAGAAGATTATACATTATTTTTAAATTAAGAGATAGACGAGTGATAGTGGATGAAAATCTAGAGTCTTTATTTGTGCAAACAAGTATGCTTAAACCATTTTGAAGAATAACATGGATGATTGTCACGCGACTTTTATTCCAATGGCGGCAAGTAAGAATTTGAAAAAAAGATTACTTAAAAATCTGATGCTACTTTGTATCAAAGTCTGGCTTTTTCCAACAAGACTGAACATAATGTTTGGTTGAAACATGCAGCAGAGATTCATGAGTGGTCGGGCTCAAGTTCACCTCGGGGAGGTGAAAAGAGTGTGGATGATTGAAGATTGGTAAAAGGGAATTTGCGCTTTATGATCCTTAATTAAAGCTATAAATATTTCTTGAGTTGGAATAATACTACTGTTCAAATTTCTTGATACTTCAGTTTTGTTGGACATTCACTGAAGGTATTTGAAGAGTTATCTCTGTGCTGTATCATTTCTTTAGTTTGCTATCTCAAATCTCAAACATGAAACAGCCAATCCACACTGTCGATGCCAAATTGTGTATGTAAAGCAACTTTGTGTCCTGCCTACATCTATCTAATGCATGGTGTTTCTTTCTCTCAAATATTTAAAGTTTACAAAATCCTATCTCCAAACAAAATTTTGATGACTGATGTATTCTTCAATCCTAAGAATATTTTGTCAAATGATAGAGACATTGTACCAGCGTTGATTAACAGAATACTAACAAAAATGTGGGTGGTAATAATAAAAATTGTGAAGAGAGTTATAAAGAAGACCCAAAAGGCCAAAACGAAAGGCAAGAGGAATGGAAATGGTAGTGTGAAAACCTGAATTACAATCATTACCAAAGTTGGAGAGGCAATAACATATTTAATCACTTCTCAGCTGCTAGAATGAATCTGTCAAAATGTAGAGTAATTTACATGCGAGCTGTATTACGTCGTCAGTGCGTGACCTGTCTGCACGTTGGGCAATACCATTTTCCCTTAAATCTAGTCTCAGGAGTAAGCCCAACACAAGCATAATGGAACCATTCACCGCCTTGGCACTGCCATCAAAACAGATTCTTAATAAAACTCCTTAAACATCGAAAACTGATCAAGCAAAGGGAAGATGGACCTACGTTTTCATTGTCGCAGGCAATCATATCACCAAAGGATACCTGCAAACTTGGTATAGTATAAACTCACAAATATACATAACAGAATTTGAAAATTAGTAATGTTTATAAAAAATAACAGAAGCTTTGACCTGATGGCAGACGCAGTAAGTAGGTTCATTTGGATCGATGGGTTGATCAAGTTCAACGGGTGAAGCAAAGTCTTTCTTAAGGCTTCCAGGAGGAGGCATAAGCTCAAAATCTCTATCACGCTCTCTATCCCAATCTCTATCCTTGTAATCAACCCTCTTCGACTGAGGTGTCCCATAGGGTGGTTTCCGTTTTTCACCTTTAGGAACTAAAGGTAATGGAGGTAGCACAGCTGGCTCATCTGGTGCTATTTTTCCTTCTGCAAAACTCAACATTGTTATGCAAAGGACATAAGCCATCACTTACAATAATCACATCAACGCCAACGCTAAACCATTTCCATGTAGGCAATGCTAGCCATTGCCACCCCCATTGTATATATCCTAACCACTCACTACATAGGATATCTTTGCTCATTAACTTATTCCAACCCACTACTTAAGGACCTCAGTGGGATAGCATGTTTCACCTTCATGCTGTGGAAAGTAACCATCTAATTTTCAACATATCTTGTCTTACATGTTTCGGCATCTATAGGATATATGTTGCTGATACAATCATACAACTGCATTTAGTATGGAAAAATCAAGTAGACTGGTCCGGTCAACCACGCCAATGAGGCATAAAGGCCAGTTAAGTTTGTCAAGTAAGAGTATTATATAGTTGCAACAAGTTTTATAACTCACAATACAATCTAAATGAGAAACCCCAAAGATGAGTAGCCGCACCTTGTTTGAGATCTTCTGCAAAGTTATTCAAATCCTCATCAAGACGCTTTATGTGACTATCAATCTGAAGGAAGGTAGCAAAGAAGGAAAATTATCAGCTCCAACTATAAGGATGAGGACAATGATGTGCATATAAGGGTAATCAACCAACAAAAGGTAGCAAGAAGGAAAATTATCAGCTCCAACTATAAGGATATGGGCAATGATGTGCATATAAGGGTAATCAACCAACAAGTATCAAGTACTTCTGAGAAATCTGAAACATATCTCAATATGTGCATATAAGGGTAATCAACCAACATTGTATCAACTACACCAATTATTTACCCTTTAAAAGAAAATAAAAAATAAAAACAATCTCTACCATGAATTATGTGATAACAAGGAAATCTTACAAAGTTCGAACACAAAACCAACTTACAAGGTCATGAGCTTGTCGGGCCAGTAGAACCTTTTCAGTGCAGAGGTTAAGGGCATTGTCCTGGTTTGCCTCAATTTCTTTTCGAAGCTTTTCAGAAACCTCCTCATCCTCGTTTTTCCTAGAGAATGAACCCCCTTGAGATGCCAAACCCAAACAATACTTTGTTTGCTGCCTTGTCTGGTTTACCATGGCTGTATGCAAACATTTACACATGGCATAGACGAACATATTAAACTTCTGCACTTAACATAGCTTGAAGACCTATTGCATTTTTGCAAAAGAAAGAAAATAGCATAACGGAACCTTGTGAACGATCGTCCAGTTCTCGGATGGTGTTGAGAAGCCTCTGAAGCTCCGCCGGCAGTGTGCTAGAATCTTTCATTGCACACAAACAAGACACAGTTACAAACTTTTCTTACATATAATTAATTATATATGTATATAGATAGATATGCATGTGCATAAGAAGTGGAGGTAAGAACATCTCACACTCCAAATAATCGTCCACAAAAACTCCAGTTCTCGCAATCGCCATCCTTCTGCTTGCTCGATTAAATGGACCGTTCTAGGGTTCTAATCAGCGAGGCAGTTCACTGAAAATACATGAGGGAAGCTGAGATATCAGGTAACCTAGATTTCAAGTTGGGCATTTTACCCTAACAAAAATAACTTGGTAACATTCCATGGGGGTAATTACCAAGATAAATTAGTTTGATCAATTAAATCAGTAGCATAAAGATACTCTGAATCCGCTAATTTCCCCAAATATACCATGAGGAGAGAGAATTCGAAATGGAAAACGATGATTAGATACTTTTACCTTCGGAGCAACAGATACAGAGGATCGGAGGGTTTGCTGGCGTAGCTCGATTTTCGAATTAGGGTTTATTTTTAAATGAAATTCAATTTGGGCGCAAATTGGGAAAATCACGAGTGAGGAATCCTTTTCGCGTTTCAGATCAATACTTTCAGTTATTCATCCCGTAATTTCCCTAAAAAATGTTACTCATCCCGAAATTAAACTTTAAATTTAAATATAAAAAATTAAAAAAATAAATACTATGCATTACCAAACTATTAATAAAACCCAAATGGATGGGCACTAGGGATGGCAACGGTCGAGTTTTTTAGGGTATCTGCACTTACCCAATTCCATTGGGTTGGGTTTGGGGAAGTGTGAAATGGGTTTGGGGTGGATATGGGTTTGGAGATTAATACTCGTGACGGATTTGGGTCGGATTTGAAAAATTAGCTAAGGGTACCCGTTACCCAAACCCATTTATATATAATATAGGTTTTATATATATGTTCACTTTTTATATACATAATAATACATTACATATATTGCATTTGCTCCCCATTATGTAACGTCAAGCCTCAATTTATAATTTAACTATACTTTTTCTCATATAATAATTAATTTATCCAAAACTCTAAACAATCTTAATTCTTTCATCTTTTTTACTCTCTCATCTTATTTCTTTTTGTAAAGATACGTTGCAGATAATTTTACTCTTCTTACTAGGTCCGATTTGTTATTGAGTCAGTTTGAATTCTTCTAACTTTTTTCATTCGAATAAAAAGCTTTCGGTAAAATTTACATATTTTTTTGGCTTCTTGTTTGTTATTTTGAATTTGTTTATGCTCACAAATTATAGGTAATGTATGTTAATTCATCTTGTTATAATTATCGTGTTTATTTTATAGTCTTATAATTTTCATTAATTGATCACTGTTTAAATATCATGATAGTTCATATTTAATTATTTTATAAATCTAAACGGGTTTGGGTCGATAATTAACGGGTATTACCCAATAGATTCGGGTCGGGTATGAATTTTAAAGTTAATACCCGTAACGGGTTTGAGTTTGAAAATTTTAAACAGGTTTGGGTTTGAGAAATATTTAATGGGTGGGTACCCGATCCATTGTCATCCCTAATGGGCACTATAATAATCGACGTAAACTAAATTTCCGATTTGGTTCGATTTCCGATTCAGTTCTAATTTAATAGCAGTAATTTTGTTGACCCTACCTTTTCAGTTGCTTGCTTGCTATTCTATGTTTCAAAACTGTATTATTTGTTTGGTCTTAGTCATCTAAGCTTGGGCATTTGCAATTATCAGAGGCTGGTACGACAAATTAGATAGGGTTGCACCTCAAAAATATAAAAAATAGATAGGGTTATAGTGCACTAATTATATCTTTGGGCTCAGTCTTTTTAAAAGTAGTACAGTCTAAATATGTTGAGTTCGAGTGACAATGCGAATTATGCGATGCGATCAATAATTTTTCTTCATATTTTCTGGATTTGTGAAATATCTGTGACAGCCCGTCAATCTCATTCTATGTGGATTGACGAACTATCAATTATACAATGCGAAAAGACAAGACAAGACCGGATAGCATCCATTAGTGTATACTTTACACGTGGAAACGAAGACCATACAACAGGATATAAGGTTTGGGCGAACTATCCAAGTCACTAAATCAAGACTCGACGCGACTCTCTCAAGCACACCCATCCTAACCATCAGCCGATCCTTCCCCTTGCCTTGATTATACCTGAAAATATTGAAAAGATTTTGGGCTAAGTACTTGATGTACTTAGTGGGCTCAAGCCAACAGAAAATGTCAAGTAAGCAACAATTATATATGACTAAATATGCCCGGAAATGGTATACATGCATAAAAATATAATTTAACACTCAATCACTCAAACCGGCAACCATGGCCATATCAACTTGCTAGATCGGATAGGCCTGTTCTGGACGAGACGAATCATATCGTACGGGTCCGTGTACAAAAGTAATGCATCCCACATATCGATCGCATACCCGTACAATCCTGCGCATATCCCTCCTTATAGCCCGTCCTTAATAATCAACAAAACTCGGTAGTACGTTTCTACCGAGCCACAGAACCATATCCGAAGGAGCACTCACAATTTTTCCAAAATTTCTTACTTGACAACATTTGCATAAATTATTTTGGAATAGTAAAAGAACACACTTTGCTTGATTTCCTTGCAAGCTTCCTATAAAGAAACCACATATCACATATGTGCTCATAACATTCAAACCATGTTGATGATATGCATGTCCTAATCATTTTTCATTTATATCTAAATTTTATCAAACTTTCCACTCGACACAAAGTCATATTTCAATTCCAATTTACATAACATCACAACCATATCTCAATCACACATTCTAGCCATCATAGTCATTTCAAATTCAACCAAGTATCCACATAAGACAATTTCATGCCTATTCCATTGCTTAAGTATTCCAAATCATCAAATCTTACAATACAACTATCCAATACTAATTAAACATGCATTACATCTAACTTCACAATCAATAGTCTCAAGAAAACACATTTGTCACAATGAAACATAAAGTAAATCAAAATTGAACAAGTATAAGAATCTATAGTTGGGCAGTTTGGTAATCAAATTATTAAAAACAACAAACCTTGCCCAAAACTCCTCACATTTTACACACAAGTTACCGAGGTTAGCAGACACATTCTGTAAAAATTTTAAGTTAAGATCTATTAAATTTTGAGTTATAAAGAGTTTAGTGGTCTGGACTCCAGTGGTGAGATAGTGATGTGCAGTGGTGGAAATTGATTTTTGGAAAATAGTTAAGGTTCAAGTTAACTTGTAGAAAAATTTCTATAGTTATAAGACTGAAGAAAGCACTTGGGGTAAAAATCTCAAGTGAATTTGTTAATTTTTACTATGTTTAGAAATTAATGCCACTCACTGCCTCAAAACTGTCATCTCCAAAATTGCAGTTTTGAATAGTGTTGGAAATCAATTTATGAAAAATAGTTCTAAGAGGAATATATTCATAGAAAAAATTTCAAAGACACTAGACACTCTGATATAACCTGAGTAAAAATTTGGGATTCAAAAGATGTGTTTAGATTTGGCTAAAAATTGGTGATGCTCACTGTTTCAAAACTGTCACCTTAACAGTGGCAATTTTGAGCAGTGTTGGGATATGAATTTATAAAAATAATTTTAGTCAGTTTAAATTCAGTGAAAAACTATTGAAGATTATAGACACACTTATCTATCTTAGGTAAACTTTCAAGTCAAAAATAGAATTTTAAGCCAATCGAAAAATTTATAGAAAGAGGGGGAAGAAACTATCAAATTCTGGACGTTAGCATTTTAACACCAAACTTGGAAAATTTACACCAACACTTAAAAACTTGAATTTTTCCACCAGCTCATCACAACCAACACATTTAACACCCATAGTAAACATAATATCACCACATTATCTTATCAACTCCTACCATCAACATAGATTTATACATATATACACATATCCACACTCATACTCAAAGGAAAAACATGTAGGAGCATATCAAACTTCACCAAAATCATGGATCTAGACATATATATATACAATCTCATACTTACAAGAGGGCACACTTATCAAAATAAAGCAATACTTCATACTTATTTTAATTATAAGTTTTCTTTGAGTTTTTCCTAGCAAGTCTAGGTTCAACATATAAGAGTTCTAACTTCAAATTCATAAATAATAGTTCACTCAATACGGTCACATTTTAGCCATACATAATAATCACATAATAATTCATAATCATATCATAGAAACACATAGACATGAACTAAGCTTTAAAAATAGTATGTAAAGTGTTATTGGATCAAGACCAAAGTCAATTCCATCCGTAGATAAATTTTAATTAAGTCCTATCAATTCAAACTCAAATTCTATGTTAGAAATAGAAGATGACAGTTTTAGAAAAATAATTTATTTAAAATAGTTAGACACATCCAATTGACTTGAAATTTTAGATTTAGGATTATGATATCAGTAGGTAAAACATAATAAAATTTCAAGAAGAGATAATACTCACAACTTAAGTTATAAAATATTTGATTTCAGATTTTCTGGAAGAAAAACAGCTTTGGCAGAGGTTGGAAAATAATTTTTAGTTCGAAATAAATATTGGAAAAATTCCTACTTACACAAGACTCACTGAAGACGATGTGTTAAAAGTTTCAAAGCAATTTATAAGGTTTTGGGTTGCCGGAAAATTCGTGGAAAAACAGGGCAGAACCTGGAAATGGATTGTTTTGACACCAAAAATAATTTTGACACTTTGAAAACATGTTTTGACTCCTTAAGCTCTAGATTTCAAAATTTAACCCCAATATTTTATAAAAATATTTTAACACAAGTTTAAGCTATCAAACTCATCTCAAGACACAATTAACAATTATACCATAGAGCATAGAACAATAAATCATATAAATCACATATAGAGCACATAAATCAAGTTAGGCATAATAACATAAGTCAAACAAGAACTTAACAACACATAAATCAAACATGCAATTATATAATAACATCATAAATATATAGTAATTTAGTTAACACATAGCCATTCAATCAAGAGCATAAATTTAATCATAGATCTACACATGCAACACAATTATAAGCAATTTAAAAGCATAATAATTCACATAGTCATGGATATAACAAGAAATTCAGAAATCAAACTTAGATTTAAATATGTAAGGTCATATCTCATCCTAATCATGCTCCTAGAGTTGTGATTTTCCTAAATCATGTCATGCATGTATGTATGATGCAAGGGGTGTGAGGTACAAACCTCCAAGAGTGAAATGAGAAAGAGAAGGGGAGAGATGGAGAGGGAGCTAGGCGATGCTTCAAGCTCGTCCGAAGCTTCGACTCGACTCGCCGGAAATGTCTTGACCACAAGTTTGGAGGAGGAAAAGGTGGCTTTTGGTGTTGAGTATGGGTGGTGATATGGTGGAGTAGAGTTTGAGAGTTGGGGTGAAATGGTGGTGATGATAACATGAAAATGGAGTTTGATTTTTGAGATGGAAGATGGAGTTGGGAGTTTTGACGATGGGAGTGGTGTTGATGGTGAGAGAGCAGTGAGGCTTGAGTGATGAGGGAGTGGGTGAGTTTTGAGAGTGATAAGTAAAATTAGAAATGAGAATTGAGAGTGGGAGTGTTGATCTATTTATAGGCATGATTTGTGAGATTAGTCACCCATTAGAGTGACACATGGCAAATAAATGAAATCTGGTGATGACAACTATTATGATGCTAATTCTAATAACATTGCACTTGTTTTATTTAATTAGCCCCCTTTTGATTAAAATAATGATACTAATAATATTAATAGAAATAACAAAAATTCATATTATTGCATGGTTGACTATGAAAAAATTTTAAAATAATTAATGGTGTATGTGTAGGTGTCGAAATGTGTGTGTAAGTGGGGATGCAATTTGATGAAAAATTACTAGTAAGGCACATGAGGGTATAAAAATATTGTATTAGAGTGTCAAAATAAGCGTACAAATGTGTCTTAGGAATTTGTATGTGTGTCGAGAATTATGTATACATATATGTAGATGTTTAAACATGTGATATGAAAACATATTTTATTGGCCAACATTACTTTTAATAATTATGTTAGATTGCAAATATTTTGTAGTATATATATATATATATATATATACACACACGTGTGTGTAGAGGCAAAGAGAGGTGTTTAATTTGCTCATGGTTTGAAAATAAACGATGGTTTTGGTTTTGTAAAAGACAGTTTGGAAAATAAAATAATTAGTGGATTGAAATATGTGGGGGTTTAAAACAAGGGGAAGATAATTTAGTGTGTAAAATATGTAGACAGAAAGAGTTTGATTTTAGTTTATATACATGGTCTGGGAAACTATACTATGATTTTAAATGTGTAGAAATTTTCGTGCCAGGACAATAAAAATGTTGTTGTTGGTTTTATAAAAATATATTTGATGAAAGTGAGGTGTCAAGGGGGAAAGGGGGATGAGTGACATTTTTATGACAATGTCAAGATAAGAATAAATAATTTTATAAAATAATGAGGTGTCAAATGATGTTGATTTCTTACTACTATGATTTTATTAATAGAAGAATTTTATTATATGTGTTTGACCTTAAAGAAAATATTATGGGCTAGTGGATCTTGAAATATAATATGTGTGTACTTGTATTTAAATAATTAATCATATGATCAAATATTTTGTAAGTATGAATTAATTTATGAAATAAATTTGGTGAAATTTTTTATGATATGATATGACGAATAAATAAATAATGAGACTTTTATGAAGTAAAAATAATAGTGGGCGTGTGAAATCGTGTGTAAGTAGATGAAAGATAATTTTTACGGGACGATGAGCATGATGGAAGAAATGAAATAGGATTGAGACAAGAGAAAATAAATGAAAAGTGAAATGGGATGAGAATGGAAGAAATAGACATATGAAATAGGTATTCTAATTAGGTGTTTGGTTAATGTATTTGGTTAAGAAGGATTCATGCATGAAATGATGACATGATATTAATAGGAAAAGCACTTAAGAGTCTAAGTTCTACTAATTCTTTCTAGTCCAAGAATATATGTAGCAACTCATAATAAAACATAATGAGGCATAAATCATAAAAGAAATAAATTAAGAAATTAATTCACATAATCCAATTACTGAAATTGGATATAGCAACTAAGCATGCAACAATGAATATAATTACACTAAGCACGTAATCACTTTATAAAGTACTAGCGAAATAACACACGTAAAATAATAAACAACGAAAAAGTTTTAAAAATATCGTATTTTTGAGCAGCCTACTTTTTGCGGGCTGTTACAATCTCATTGCCTCATTGGATAAAATCGAGAAAAGGGGCCTTTTCACTTGAATTCTTTGATGATGGAATCTTTTAGGGTGCTGGCAGCAAAGCCCTCCAACATGGAGGGCTTTGGCCAAAATAAATTATTATATTAATAAATTGTTGCAGAGCCCGCGGGCTCTACATTGATGACCTCCGTCTTGAAGGGCTTAGCATCATTTTATTTTTTTAATTTTTATTTTTAATAACTAATAATTTAAATTAAAATTATGCCATTAATTAAAATAAATAAATTGTATTGAATATTTGGAAAATTACAATACAATTTTTCGAAAAAAAATAAAAATAAATAAATTGTATTGAATATTGGTGTAGAAGTGAAGAAGAAAAGAAGTATTGGAGGATTGGTGTATAAAATGAATTATTAAGTGGTATTTATAGTGTTTAAAATTTAAAAAAAAATAAAGAAAAAAAACCGTTGGCGAATCGGAGGCCGCCACATGGCTTGCGCAAATGTGGTGTGGGCGGTCGCTCGCGGCGGGCGACAGTGGTGAACCGACCGCCGCGACAGCGGCAGCGCCCGCCCCGCTGCTGCGAAGACTCTTATGTAATTGTATTTGTGGTGTGTATTTACTTTTTTGGTAGTAATAAATCAAAATAAAATAATTTTATAGACGAAAGATCGTAGCCTCAGAGCAAGCCAAGTATGGCTCCAAATCTCTTCTCAAACCAAAAAACAAAAGTATCGCTCCAAATCTCTATAATCTTGCTCTTGCAAGGTATCCATAAATATGAAAAAGAAATATATGTAAAAACGAATAATGTTGGTGATTGTTGACTGGAGATCTCACCCATAAAACATCAAATAAACTAACTTGATTGTTAGCTCGGTTTCATATATTAATAAATATGGCTGAAATAATTTCGTGTACCAGCTCGAACTCAAGTCTAATAAGTGAAGATAAAGCAGATAACTTCAAAATAGTAATTAGAGTTTGTTCAAGCTCAAAGAAATATGTAATCGAACGGGCTGGAATACAATTCTTATAATAATGCATGTGAAAACTAATGTTGATAATGCACCATATAGGTTTAAATAGAAGTACTGACGGTATGTGAAAAGAAGTTACTTACTTTGACAAAATAATAACGGATATGAAATAATTTGTCGTGCAATTACAAGACAAGATTCTAACACAACCTAAGCATTATACTGATACTGAAAATCAAATTCATCTGCAACTAATTAGCAAGCCTAATCCCATCTAGATAAAAACAAAAACAAACACACCAAAATAAATGCTCTAGAGATTTTTCTACCAAAGAGCACAGTTTTGTACAGGGAAAAATAACATACTGTGTCTGAAATGGCCGACCTATATAGGCGCTGCACAGGTGGTTCTAAAATGTCCAGTCTGGTAGCAACGGCTACAATGCACGACACGCTTCGACTGGGAGCGCTCTCCCGTGGGCGCTCGTCTCTTCCTCGACTGCGCAGGCGGCCGCAGCGACTTCGGAGGGTTCACAACCACGTCCTCACCAGAAACTTCGCCTTGCTGGTCTCCAGACATCTCGTGCCAGAGTGTTCTATCGGGAATCGGATGTATAGTCTCAGAGTATGCCTTGCGGAAACTAGCCACTGTGAAACAGCTCTCGCTGAAACGGTGAACATTCTGCCTGCACGAGAGGAGGGCTGCAACGGCATGAGAGCACGGAAGGCCATAGACCTCCCACCCTTTACAGGAGCAGCATCTGCTCCTTACGTCCACAATGCAGGTTCCTTGATGGGATATGACTTCAAACTGAGCCTCGTTTGCGCGGAGAACTTGATAGCTCCGCGCACAGTCAAGAGCATCGGAGACCTGCCTTTCAGCAGAAGGTACCAGGGCCGACGACCACTGCATGCTGGCTTCACGGCGCTCATTGAACCACGTCATCAGCTGCCTGCGTATGCACTCCATCATCTGAACTATTGGCAGACCGGAAGCTTCAAGAATCCAAGAATTCAGTGATTCAATGATGTTGGCCGTCAGGTTGCCTAAGCGCGAACCTTCAAAATACGAATTGGCCCACAAGTGGGGTGGCACTTTTCGCACCCAAAATGCAGCATCTTGGGATATCTCTTCCATCTCGAGGATTTTGGAGTCAAATTCCACCACTGTGAGAGCATTTGCAGCTTCCCAGAGAAGCTCGCTAAGAAGGCTGTCGTTGAACTCCTTCCGAAAACTCTCACTGAGATGAAGCATGCAGAATCCATGGAAAGCAGTTGGGAAGTTCAATTCCACAGCATCCACAATGCACTTCTGCCGATCAGACAAGATTGTAAGCCTTGGCATGTTCTCGGTGTTGTTGTCGAGAAGTTTGTGCAGCTCAGAAAGGAACCACATCCAAGATTCATCGTTCTCTTCGTCGACAACACCGAATGCTAAAGGGAAGAGTCCCCCATCTCCATCAAAACTTGTAGCAAAAAGCAGGGTTCCGAGGTATTTATTCTTTAGAACCGTCCTATCAAGTCCAATAAGCGGCCGACAAGCATTGAGAAATCCATATATTGATGCTTGATATGAAATAAATAGGCGTTGGAAGCTATTATCTATTGGGTTGACACAAACTGATGCCATACTCCCTGGATTGGTCCGTCTTATCTGGTTGCAATATTGTGGTAGAAGGCGATAATCATCTTCAAACGAACCACGAAGAGAAGCCATGAACCTCTCCTTCCCTCTCCATGCTTGCTTGTAAGACAAAGTTATACCATGAGCACGATGAATGTCCTCCAGTATTTCTTTTGGCTTGTAATGTGGGTTCTCCCTAAGCCGTTCTTCCACAGAATTAGCAACCCACTCAACAGACGCTTGCTGATGACCAAGATGAGCAATTCCACCACAATTATGCTCAGAATATATGGTTCTAATGGTGAAGGTAGGAACACCTGGGAGCTTAGCGGCATGGACTCGCCATGGGCACCCCTCACTAGCACATTTGGCAGTGAAACGACTCTTGTCAGACTTGACAGTTTGGATCTCAAAATGGAGGGCAATTGCCATGTCCCTCAATGCCCTGCGGCAACTCTTCACATCAGGAAACTCTTGCCCGACAATAAATTCGTGTGTAGGTAAAGGAGCCACAGTCCGAGACTGAACAATAGGAGAAGTGGTCAAAACTTGAGGCTGCGCAATGGAACGAAGAGGAGAAGAGACGACAACCAATTCAGTGTTCTGATGCATAACCTCAAAGTTTTCATCAGCCTCACAGTTCTCCAACACAGCCAATTCATTATCCTCAGAGAAATGTAATTCATCGACGCTTGATGCAACAGTCATTCGTCTATCATGATTCTCTGCACCACTCTCATCCTGACCAAGTCTAGTCTCTCTAGTTTCACTATTTAAAACTTTCTGATCAAGTGGATCATACTTATTCTCATATTCGCTACCTTCACCATACTCGTGATCATATTCTCCATCTTGACCATGTGAAAGAGTCATTTCTTGGTTGATCACCGGAGCCAAAAAATAACTATGACCAATATCCTCCTGTCCCATACCTATATCACCATCATCTACTTGCCTTAAGTCAAGATCATGGTTTTCTGCCAACGGTCCTAAGGGAGGACTCTGTTCCGTTGCCATGTTATGACCACGCCCAACACCAAAGTGTAAGTCCTGAACTGTCGGCATATCCCCTCATTGTCCAATTACAAGATGCTGATTCCCCATTGTTTATGACAATAAGCTAGCAGAGCTCTTATTCTTCAAAGCCTTCTTCACCTTTTTACGTATCTGGTGCTAAAAGAACTAATTACAGTTAAAAACTCAAGTAATTGTCAAATACCCAAAGTTTCATCATATCAGTAGCTCATCGTCCAATTACGATATTATCCATCATTTTATTTTGCACAAGCTTTGGGTTTTAAACGAATAAAGCACAAATTAATAAACTTTACATAAATATTTAAGGAAACAATAGGCAAACATGAAAGATATGTTCAGTAATCACACTGTGACAGTATTAAGTTTCACTTTACACATGCTATCAAACGAATAAATCACAAACATAATACAAAAACAACTAAAACAACTTCCATAGGGCACGACTCCCAGTGATCAAATAGAACTCAATGAGAGAAGCAATAAAAAGAATTTAAAAAAATAACAAAAAGATTAGCAAGATTCATTATATAAGTAAAACTTGTAACAACGGAATTTAGTGATCAACAAAAACCCTGAAATAAACCTCTTAAAAATCAAAACATCCTCGAACGAATCGAAACCAGAGATTAACCGCTAAACATAAGCAAAATCAGTAACATAAACTAAACCGAAGACATCGCCGAGCGCAAAATCTAGAATTATTCACGAGAATATATACGGATCTAACTTGCACAGACAACAACAAAAAATTTGGCGCGGGAATATAGATTTAGTTTACATGTAGAGAGAGAGAGAGATAGATAAAAGACGAGGGAGAGAATTGAAAATACCTGAAAAATTGGAGGGCAAAGGGAGCTGCGAAAAAATTAGAGGGGCAGCGGCAGAGGCGAAGGGGATTCGGAGATGTGGAAAAGGGGAAGGATTAGAGAGAGGGTATTTAGGTCAACCTCGTTCCTTTGCGCCTCTCCTATTTTTTATACTACCGGGATTGCCCCTTTCTTGCCCTGGGAGGGTAACTTTGGTACTTCGTGTCTTTTGACTTTAGAGGGGAACATAAATTAATTCAATTCTAAACCCCCAAATTGCCTTTAAAATGTCCAAATTTAACCCATAGTTGCTAATCCACATAAAATTGGGCCATCGTAAACTCGAAAATAATATAAGCCCTAGTGAGATATTATTGATTTTTTTTTTTTAAATTCAAAAAATCATAAGACGCGTAATTAAATTGTGAAATTTATGTAAATTTTCTGGTATGTCGGTATTTATTGTTAGAAGCTGTAATGGATTAATTGTCTTGAGTGACATTCTCAGTGAAAAAAGGTTGAACTAGGACTATTCTCTAGGGATGTCAATCGGGTCAATCCGATCGGATTGTCGGGTTATTCGGTGCGGGCTATTCGAGCTAAATTTTTTTCGAGCTAAAATTTATCGACCCTAACCCTAACCCTAACCCGTTCGGGCTAGCCCATCGGGTTGAACACTTTACCAAAAATTATTTAACATATATTTCTTTTATCATATTTGACTTGGATCATGTTACATTTAGAATTGTGCCATTTGATTTGGTTTGTTTTCAAAAAAATAAATTAATTTTATCTTGAAAAAATATTAAATCTAGTGGGTCTTACTACTTTCAGCAACTTTATTAATAATAATGCGAAAAATAAATGATGAATGTAAGGAGTATAAGTAACTTAAAGATTATCCCCTTATAACAAATAAATAATTATACATATACAATTAAAATTGTAAGTATATTATTGGGTAGATTATTGTATTGTGACAAAATTATGGTACATAGCGCTTAATGAAAAGTGAGTTTTAATTTCTAGATAATGTCGTTATTCTTAATTCTTTTTAAATCTTCAGCCCATCGGGCCGACCCGCAACCCGTTCGGGCTAGCACATATAACCCGCGGGTTAATCGGTCCAGCCCATGAAGCCCGCTTTAATTTCGGGTTATAAAAATTCAGCCCTAACCCGCTATATTTTTCGGATTATTCGGGTCAACCCGTCGGATTCGGATTGAATTGACATCCCTAATTATTTGAATGTGATGGGAAGTAGTGTGTGTAAATTGCTTAGACCCCTAGAAAAGTGACCGACGTTCCACAACAAACATTTGCTTTGGTCTAAATAGTAGCACTTCAATACATGGATGTGCCTCCATAACATACTTTGCGATATCAATTTCTTGCAACAGCATCGTAATAAGCCTGTTACTTTTCGAAATTAAATATGCAACTCTGAATTCGTTATATCAATCGAAACGAAAATAAGGTTCACATGCCACTATGAAGAGTATTAATTGTTTCATCGTAATTTATTATACGCAGTAACGCGGACAATTAGAAAGAATTTTATTCATTCTCTATCCTCCTTTTATTCAAATGGAAAGAAAATATTTTCATTCCCTGTTGGGGATGATATTTTCCTCCATTAAAATAAAAATGAGGAAGAAGAAAGAGCAAAATTAATTTTCATAAATAAGGAAGTGGAAAAGAATGACACATTTAAAAGGTGAATATTTTCTTTTTCTTTTTCACACGATAATTTTCCATCAAATAGAACATCGTTTTTTGTTTTCATTCACGATTTATTGTATTCGTGTAACTTGGACATTTTGTATTAATTCTTCGAGCCCATGTTATACTCCATTAAGGTAATAATGTTTCCATATATTACCTGATTTTTCAACCTGAGACTGAAGATTGATAAACGTGGCTTATTACTTTTTATAAGTTAGTCATTATTATGGCTTTATTATTAGAATTCTAGAATAAATCAAGCCTGAAAAGTCTGCACTCAATTTTCCACGATGCATTTTGGTTTTTTCGTTACGAATTTCGTGCTAATTACGCTAGGAGACTGATTTCCAATGAAGGAAAGATACATGATGCTTTTATGGTTTGTGATTATTAACCCGGCTAGTTATAACAATTTTTAAGACCATTACCACTCAGGATCTCTTTAACTTTTTTTCACAAAAAGAAAAAATAGAAAAATTAAAAGAAAAGAATAAAGAAAATGTAACTTGATTTTTTTGCCATCTAGATGAGTACACCCATCTCAATGGCAAAAAAATCAATCCATACTTTATTGACACATGTCACTTACTTTAATTTCTTTTTGAGGTACATTTACGTTAGGCCCGACCAATTAATATATAAATAATGAGACCGACAACAATAATAGGGGCCGGCAAACAACAAACGGTTCCGCCTTCGGCTTCGATAATGAATATATAGATAATGAGACTGACAACAATTATGCTTTTACGGCTCGCTCCGGGTTCGCCTTCGGCTCCCCCTCACTCGACTCATGGCTTAGAATAGGAGCGGCGAACAATTGGCCTAACGTTAGGCCGGCCTAACACAAATGTTTGTCTAGAGAAAAATATCAGCCACGTCAACAAATATTATCAAAAGACATCAAAAGCAAGGCCCATAGAAGCGGATGTGCCTCATCGAAGACAAACATATGGGAGACACCCGTCTCGTGAAGGGAAATCCCTGCATTCGAATATGCCTCTGATAGGCTGAAGCACCTATGAACTGATAAGTTGAGGCGTTTCTTTAATAGGATACCTTTATTATACTCACAACTTTAAATAATATATATTTCTACAATCATTTTACATTACTTTTCAACTCTTCTTAAATTATGTGCCGAAAAGAAATGCCTCAACTTAGTTGGGACGGAGGGAGTATGTTTCAAGAAAGAGGCTTGGCTTCTGACCAGTAGTCTTCCCTTCCGGGGACCTGCTTCCTTTTCAGCGGATATTAGCCTAAAACAAACTACAACCAACCGCCGAGAAGCACCCCTGTTTAAAGGGAATCATTCCTAACAACTTTTATATATAAACCACTATATGTGTCTCACCGGGATGTGCCAAGGACCATCGTCTTTGCCTGCAAAATAACTGATGATTTGTCTTACTTGTAAGTTCAAAATGTGGAAATAAAGTAAAACACATGGATTCTAAGTGTTAGAAAAGATATGGGTGTGATCCCGATTATTGAGATTTTTTTTTTATATATAAAAGCTTGAGCTATATGGAATTTTTACCAAATTCATAAGAAAAAATTATTTTTGTCCAAAGTTATAAGAAACATGCACCACATAACTAAAGAGACATTTTTACCCTTAAATGTTGATGGGTTTGCATTGTTTTTATAAAAAGTTCTTACACTTTTCTTACACAAGTACAATTGTGTAAGAAAGTGTAAGAAATGATTGGTAAATTAGTACAATTATAACTTAAATGATT
>JAYJMF010000044.1:1029365-1044739 GCA_036873715.1 Salvia sclarea | reverse complement strand
TCATATACCATGATTTTGGAATAATCAACCAAAATAAGTACTTTTTAAATCTAAATATTCCAAAATTGTGGTATATGATTTTTTAAAATTCTATTTTTTTTGCTATAAATATTAGTCATGATATATTATATAATAACAAATTTTTTTTTACAAAAAAAAAAAAGTTATTAAAACTATCGAAATTCGTAGTGGCACACGGTGGCACACGAAAAATTGGGGACATAGGATCCCATCCGCCATTTAACTAGAGGTGCGTGATTGTTATGTTTATGTTTTACTAGTTAAGCAATCAACAAATTATTATTTTTTCTCTCTTAATTGTTTCAGTGTTTGTCCTATATATGGTACCTGTTAGCTCACGCTCATTTAAGTAGACTAGACCATATCTAAGATGATCTCAATAAGTGTCGTCTCAATCGTTCATGAGAGATTGTCAATAAATTTTCCAATCATTACATTTTATTTTTTGCCAATAAAAAAGGGCAATTGGAAAAGGTGAAGAAAAAAGTAATTGAGAGAACAAAAGGCCAGTCAAGGCTAAATCGAAGAAATTAAGGAAAATGACAAATATGAAATGCATATTACACAAATTAAAATAAAAATAATATATATATATATATATATATAAAAGGGCTATATTAGAATCTTCAATATTGAAAATGGTGGTGAGAGGTTGAGAAGAACAAATATTGGTGGCAGGTTCAGCGACATCCTAGTCAAAAACCAACACTTGTTCCACCCGAAAATTTCGTTGCTTTCTTACTTTTGTTTCAAACGTGCATTAAAAACCAAGAATTTCATTAAAACTCCATTTTCCTGTAAATTCGTGAATCTTTACTTTCGATCATTACATGAAAAGAGTTCAGAGAAAAGTATTTTCGTTGTTTTCCGGTGTATATTATTGAAATTTGTCAAGAATTTATTAATGCAGTTGGAGATTTTTATATATATAACGATGGCTTGACTTAATGTAACATTGCGATTGAAACGGTTGGTTTTAAGCATCGGCCGTGATTTGATCTGCACGCATGCAAGTACACGTCCCTTGAATTTTTAAACGCAAAGTAAACGAAGATGTCGACAAAGATGAAGGGCCTATTCAAAGGCCTCAGATATATTTCTCAAATATTTGGTAAGTACATTACATTTTTTTTGCGATCAAAGATGTTTGGCCTCTCCCAAGATTTTTCTTTATGATCATATTTGCATTTTACGATATAAACTTTTTTTTTATATAGTTTAAGTATTGTCTTTTCAAAACATTTTAGGGGTTGTTTGGTTTAATTTCAGTTGCATTTTTCAATTTTCGAACCATTCACAACGTCTAGGGAATTTGTAACAATGATCAAAATAGTTGTACCAAATTCAAAATTCGACGCAAACGCAATTTTGAAGCTTCATAGATATATATATATATATAGTCTGGTGCAAATTAAATGTACCTAATTTATTCCGGTATTCAAAATTCAACTCACTGGTCACTGGTTTCCTTTTCCACGGGAACATGTATTTTAACATATATGGTGTGCATGCACAAATAGTAAAAGATGATGGACGACACATCAGACTTTGATTTTTGAAGAAAAATTAAAGAATTGTAAATGCCTTAATTTGCACCAAATCAAAAGGTAGGTAACTTGGTGTAAGACAACAATTCTTGGTGCAATGAACCCTTATATGAATAAGCCTGGAAAAAAATACATACTATAAAACATGTAGATGATATATAGCTGGCTGGGACTGGGACTATTTCTGTAACAAGCATATATTACACCAAGATATGTGTAATATGAGTTTGAAAAATGATGCAAACTAACTAGGCAAGTTTATTTTTGCATGTACAGATGAAGAGCAGCAGAAGGAACAAGACATGCAGATTGGGCTTCCAACAGATGTAAAGCATGTAGCTCATGTAGGGTGGGATGGACCAGCTTCAGCTAATTCTGCTGACTCACCATGGGTAATATTTTCTTTTTCCCCCATCGATCCGATCCAATCTTTAAAAAAAAAAACTGATGAATTTGTGTGTTTCCTAATCAAACATTTAAATAAATAATTTATTGTATGATATATATATATATACGTGGTGCAGATGCCATCAACACCAGGAATGGCAGCACCTTATGATTCCAAAGCCGGTAAAGACAGTTCTGATGTGAAATGGGTCTCAGAAGGTTAGATTCTAAATATTACTACTATTGTTTTGTATGGTATGGTAGAAGCAAAAAAGAAAATGATGATGATGATGATGATGAGTGCAGATTCAAAGAGAGCGCAGAAAACAAAGAAATCGGGGCAAGAGAAGGAGCAACAAGCAGCAGGTGGCGAAGGGATCGCAAAACCGTCGAGGCGCCGATCAACAGACAACAATCCACTGGAGGAGAAGGAGAAAGCCTCCCGCCGGCAATCCGCCGACAACGCCGCCGCCAAACCCAGACAACCGAGAAGAACCCACCCTAAAGATTCATCCGACGCTGCTAACCCCGACGCCCCCAAGAAAACGCGTCGGAAGAAGTCCGAAGCCGCCGCCGATCAGCCCAGGCGCTCCAAAAACAGACCCTCCACCAACGGCGGAGATGCGGCTCCGCACAAACAGTTGAGTGAAGACGATGATGAAGACAGAGAAGAAGGTAGACTCGACTAGTCATCATATATTTTTACTATGTTTTAATATTAATTTCTTTTGCCTTTAATTTTGGTGGACATTTCTTTCTTTTTTTTTCTTTTTTTTATATTTGGCTATATAGCTAGCAGCACTACAAATGAAGGAATCTCTTTAAAACTGATCATGTTGTACGAATCAGGCATTAGATTATGTGTTTTTTTGGGGGGGAATTAATCTCTTGCGCGAGATTGATTGCTAATGAGTTTGGCCTTTCCGTTTTGGCGAAGGTTCTGGAATACATCTGCTTGGTATGCCATTAGTATCTCTTTTTGAGTTTTTCCATATTACTAGCTATACATAATTGAGATCAATAAGTTTTACATATACTTCTATTTGTAATTATGGTTAATTAATCCTAATTTATGCGCATACATGGATATACATATCGACTACACTTGCTTGAAGTCGACTTTAAATGAGGTCTTATATGGAAACCACTACCAATACACTCAACTGGGTGTGGCCGGACTAACTAAACTAAATCTCACATATGGTTGATTTTACGGAAATTTTTGTGCATACAGACAATCTGACACAAGTTTTGCTCATGCATATATTATACAAGTTCAAATTTTATTCTCCCCCATAGAATATAGGATGATGTATATATACCCCGAACACAAGAGTTTTTGTGATATTATATAGTATCAGTGAATGCATTAAAATGTTATGTAGTAAAAAAAGTAGGCGTGATTTTGCCAAGAGATTCAGCAGACTATGCTATATATTTACAGTTCTAGTCAAAGAGAATATAATGTATGGTCACTTCTCTAAATTATATAAAAATGTGTATAAAAATGTCAAAAGAGAATATGATACGGTCACTTCCCTAAATAAAAATGTGTATAATTTTATGGAACATACTAAAATAATAAAAAGTGCATAAATATATGGAACACATAAAGTATATAGAAACCACTCATACACTCCATTAATTTTAGTTCAGGGCGCACCGACAGAAACACAAAATATAATAGTAACTTATGGACAAGTCAAAATAATATATATGGGTTGAACAAAGTTATTCGAACATAATAGTTAGTCCTAGCTAGTATATTTTCAAATTTAAGACCTAGACATCTTCGGATGGGATCATCTGGCCCACAATTTTCTGTGTGCCACCGTGTGCCACTACATTATGATAATTTTAATAATAGTTTTTTTTATAAAATAAAATTTATTATGTCATAATACAACATGATATTAACATTTATATAAAAAAATTAGGATTTTAAAAAATTATAGTATATCAAAATTTTGGAATAATCAACCAAAATAAGTATTTTTTTAAAACAAAATATTCTAAAATTATAGTAGTACATGAGCTTTTAAAATTCTAATTTTTGTTATAAATATTAATCATGACGTATTATGTAATAATAAAATTTTATTTTATAACAAATATTATTAAAATTATCGAAATTCGTAGTAGCACATGGAGGCACACGAAAGATTGTGGGACAGAGGATATCCTATCCGAGACATCTTGATATATTTTCAAATGATATAATCTTGACTTGTGAGTCAAGCAAAATATATTTACAAACAAATTATTACCTTGTACAAGAGCAAAATTCGAATAGAAAAACCATTATCAGGCATGATCAAAAGATAAGCTCAATAGTAACACATTTTCGAGTATATCAAAAGAGATATGATCGACATGTCTAAATCAGAAGCACAATATATAGATAAGCTCAACTCAGAGGAGCAAATTAAGCTGCAAATATTTTGAATACTAATCAATTAATTTGTCGATCTTCATGCAAGAAAACGTAGTGCAATACATGTACTAACATGTAGAATTTAAAATTATATTTGTGTTTGACCTCTGTTGTTTTATATCCGGAGTTTCACTGAGTCGACGGAAGTTTCAAGATTCACTTTGTCCCAATTAAGTTGAGGTGTTTTTTTATTAGGATACCTTTATTACACTAACAATTTTAAATATTATATATTTATACCATCATTTTACATTATTTTCCCACTCTCCTTAATTTTCGTGCCGAAAAGAAATGCCTCAAGATAGCTGGGACGGAGGGAATAACTTGTTATGAATTTTTAAAATACGTCATGTTCAATTTCTTTTTATTCCTTTTTCTTTCAGATAAAAAGAAATGGACAAATAAACGACAAGTCGATTGGACAACATCCTCGTTGACTTACTTTTTTATGTTATAATTTGGCATGTTATCTGGCTGGCGGTTCTCCTGATGAATTATCATCAGGATATTATGGCTTCGAATAAGATGCTAAATAAGTTTTTTAGACTTTTATTGATATAATAATTAGCATGTCAAACAAATTTCCATCAAAATTTGAAGGACTATAATTGAATATAATTACATATGAGCCAAGCTCTAAATGGACGTCTAGGCTTGGTGAAACAGCTAATTCTATTTATTATATTAATATTAATTTTTGTTTTCACGAGATAATATTCCTCGTTCCCACTTCTTTTCAACATATACTATATCCCAGTCTATCCGAAAACCAGAAATAGATATTCGAGATGACAACCGTCTGAAATTACACATATACCCTCTTGAACTCCCACTAATACAACGAAATCTGCGATTATGGTCAAATTGTGCGCATGAATTGCAATTTGCAAATATCTTTTCAAAACGTTTTATTTACGCGGGGCATTAACTGATCCTATTTTTATTTTTATTTTCTCCCCCACAAGTTGCTTGGTCGAAACCCTTCGTCCGCACCCATACACACATTGTAGAATTGTGTGTAAAGATGGCGATGGCAAGTTTGTACCGGCGTATCCTCCCTTCTCCACCTGCCATTGATTTTGCTTCCTCCGAAGGCAAGGTATGGCCACGGTCTTTTCCTTGATTATTTGGCTGCTTTAATATTTCATCTGTTTAATTTTGTGTGTGTCTTCCCCTTTCATATGGTGTTCTTTACTGCTGTTATTATTTGGATTGTGGTTCTGCTAATGTTTTCTTGCGTGTTATCATATAACTAAGTCATGGATGATTGTGGAATTTGGAGTTTATAGTTGTATTGTATGTATGAGATTGAATTGTAAATTGGAAAAATTGTGTGGCGGCTGATAGCAGACATTGGTTACCTTAGAATGTGGTGTAATCTGTATCGTTGCTACTGCAGCTGGAAGGAAAAAAGAAAGTGAATTCTGGGATTTTTAATAGAACGGGACAGGGTAATTTGCAAAATGTGGTGGATTGCTAAGAGCTATTGGTTCTAGAAACTCAAGCGATCTATTATGCAAACAAGACTAGTAGTAGTAGTAGTTATCATGCCAATCTCGATTTATGTAAGGTGAATGTGTATGTGGTGACTACGTGCTGTGTCTAATAGGGTAGTCTTTGTACGACTATCTTTAAGAATATTTACCAACAATGAGTTGTGTCAAAAATAAGATTGTCAAACCCATCCAGATATATTGAGTGTTCTGTAGCAGTGTGGTAGATGGACTGGGTTTTTTATAGAATTTTCTATTTTGTATTTGATCCTCACGTTTACTGGATAAAATATTGAGTAGTTACTACCAGTAGTTATCTGTTTGAAATGAAGGGTCTGCCACAATTGACATTTGATTAGGAGGTTGATCTCTAATTCTTACTTGTCTTTCAAATTGATTGACTGTTTATTGGAGTTTTAATTTAATTTATATTTGATTAGGAGAGTGGGGCCAAAGATAACTGGTTGTGCAAATTGATTGACCTTTAATAGAGTGACTTTCTGGGCATCTATATTCTTTTCGTTTCTTATCTTTATCGAACACTTAGTGGATACCGTGCTGCTTCTTGGATAGAGAGTAACTTTAAGAGGTAACATGAAATATACTGCATTTGCCACACCACTCTTGCCTATTCCATTATCTTCTTATTTAGCCAATCCATCCTTATGGTTAAGTACTTCATGAGCTATCAAGATTCAAGCGGAAGCCTTCTGTTATGCAGAGTCAAGTAATTGTGTTGTTGTTGTTGTTGTAATTCTGGTCTGGTATTGCAGAAACTATTTACAGAAGCCATTCACAGTGGAAATATGGAAGGATTCTTCAAGTTGATTTCTTATTTCCAGACACAATCTGAACCTGCATATTGTGGTTTGGCTAGCCTTTCAATGGTTTTGAATGCCCTTGCTATTGACCCTGGTCGAAAATGGAAAGGTAACTAATACTGTAACTCACATATATAGTGATTTTTTAGCAGGTGATAGAATAGATTATCCATTACCTAAGAGGTGTTAAAAGCTTTTACTATGCCAAATTCTCTTGGATATTCAGCTGTGTTTGCCAAGTGAAGCTTTGGGAGGATATCTATTTTTCACAAATTTTTCTGTCTTTTTGATTTTCTAGCTGTTTTTTAGATGTGACTTGTATTACCTAGAGGCTGTTTTGGCATCTCCATTTGATTATATAACTTCATTAACTGTGTTGAATAATTTGAATTTCACTTGTTCTTGGGAACTTGAAATACTTGCAACCTGTTATCCAATTATTATGTTCAACTCGAAACATTTATTGCTGTACTTTTCGAACATGTATGCACCATTTACCAGAAAGGTTGCCGGGATGAGACAAGGGTTAGAAGGGGTTTGGTGCATCTACATATTGCATGGTTCTCTTCTATATACAATTTTTCAAATCTTAATAGTGCTCGGTTCTGTTTGATACAGGGCCTTGGAGATGGTTTGACGAAAACATGTTAGATTGCTGTGAGCCTCTAGAAAAGGTAAAAAGCACAGGTATCACATTTGGAAAAGTTGTATGCTTGGCTCACTGTGCTGGAGCTAAGGTTGAAGCTTTTCGGACAACTCAGAGCACTATAGAAGATTTCCGGAGATATGTCATGGCATGTACTTCTTCAGAGGATTGTCATGTGATTTCGTCATATCACAGAGGAGTATTTAGCCAGGTCAATACTGATTGTGCTGTTAAATTTTCAAGGTGACTTCCGCTTGGCTATGCTATGTTGTTAATAAATTGAATGGTTTTAATAGCAGACTGGAACAGGCCATTTTTCACCTATTGGTGGATATCATGCTGAGAGGGATATGGCTCTAATTCTAGATGTTGCAAGATTTAAATATCCTCCTCACTGGGTTCCACTTCGTCTTCTTTGGGAAGCTATGGATACTGTTGATGAATCAAATGGACTACACAGAGGGTATGTGGACCTTCATTTCTATCTGCTACCTCTTCTGATTTTGTAGCCGATTGCAATTTTTGGGATATCTTCTGTGATAACGCCATTCTCATCTTCCTTCCTATGTTTTAACTGTGTGCGTAAGCTTGTTTTACAGCTATGAAGTATTTATATATTTTCTTGTTGAAACAGATGCCTATGCTTTCTTGTGTTTTCTATTTATCTGAGTCTGAACAATTTGCAGGTTTTTGCTCGTGACTAGGCACCAAAGAGCACCTGCTTTACTTTACACCCTGGTATGATTTTAATAACTGTTATTGCCCCTAATCTTATGAACAAAAAAATGGCAGGCACTAGTTATCAGAGCATGTCTTGTATTTCCTTCTAACAATTTTTTTTAACGTTATTCACAGACACCTGGGTTAAACATTAGATAAACTGGACAAGTGTATTAATTATTGGAATCCGTGCTTTCAAAAAAAATTATTGGAATCCGCGTGTACTTTGTGGGTTTTATACAATAACTATAAAATCAGTTAGCATTACCAATAAAAACCTGCGTGCTTCATTTAACACTGATGCCAGCAAGAACTTTCCTCAAATTATTTTTTGTTTAATCAGCTTACCAAGCAGTTCAATCTAGCTAACACATTTTATGCTGCATGGCAGAGCTGTAAACATGAGAGTTGGACAACTACTGCAAAATATTTGATGGATGATGTCCCGGTGCTATTAAGTTCTGACAATTTGCAGAATGTGAAGAATGTGCTTGCAACTGTCTTCACGTCTCTTCCAGCAGACTTTGCAGAGTTCATTAAATGGGTGGCAGAGATTCGTAGAGAAGAGGATAGCAATCAAAGTTTGAGTGAAGAAGAGAAAGGGAGGCTTGGTATCAAGGTAAAAACCAATGGACCATGTGTGCCCTGGTGTATATGGCAGATCTTCATATACTATTGTTGTTGCTTCTGGTAACCAAATATTTAAGTTCCATTTATTTTCTGAATCCTATTTACCAGGAGGAGGTGTTGAAACGAATGCAAGAAACTGACCTTTACAAGCATGTGACTGATATTCTGTTTACTGAGAAACTTGGGTGCCAGATCCAGCAAACGTTGGGCTGCAAAGATAGTTTGACTAGCATTGCTGCTGCTGTATGCTGCCAAGGGGCAGGTATTTTGACCGGAAAAAAAGGTTCTTCAGATAGATTTTGCTGCCGGGAGACTTGTGTGAGAAGTTACACCACTAACGGGGACAAGCCTGTTACCGTAGTATCTGGAACAGTGGTTAATGGCAACGGAGAGCATGGAGTTGATGTGTTAGTCCCTTCATCACAAACAGATCCTAGTTGCTCCAATTTTGGCCCATGTGGTTATTCCGGTATGCACCCAGCTAGTAATGATATCTTAACGGCGCTTCTACTAGCATTGCCCCCAGAGACATGGTCTGGTATAAAAGATGAGAAGACGTTAGAGGAAGTATCTGGCTTAGTTTTGACAGAGAGGCTTCATCCATTACTCCAAGAAGAGGTACACACGGATCCCAATCCGAACCCACTTTTTAGTAATTTCTAACTATAGTTTCCATGTCTCTTTTCAAATGTTTTGCTTTAATTGAAATAGTAATTCGTTTTTGTGGATGCCGCAGATTTTGCACTTGCGGGGTCAACTACTTATGTTGAAGAGATGCAAGGATAACAAGGTAGAAGACGATCTAGGTGCTCCCCTTGTTTAACATTGTTTGCTTATTTTCATATTTTGTTCATCTAATGTATGAACTCTGTAACATGCTTATGAGGTAAAAGTTTTACCTGAAGCACCAATAAACATTTTCGAGCAACTGCTGTAGTACATTTGTTTTCCATGCTATAGGTTCCATTGAAGTAGCAGTGGGTACTTCCCACAGCTCGAACTCTCTACTTGATGCAGCAATAATATCCCAGAGATCAAATTTCTATCGAAAGCAAAACTCGTATCAAAAAAATTCTCATGCTTTAACTCGTTCAATCAAGACAGCGCCATCTCCTCGCCAAGGGGTCTTCCTTCCAGGAAAATACAGAAGACCTGGTAATGACTTCTCACTTTTTGGTGTCTCGTATAAATTTAAATCGATGGTGACTTGCCAAAAGAGTGCATTCTACGGAAGGCCGAGTATGTTTCTAGCTTGATGGGAATCCGACTCATGGAGATGGAAGAGGAACGGATTTCAGCCATATACACAGGGTTCTTGGTCATGAAGCTTGTTATCTGTATATTGATTATTAGTTGGTATACCAATGAGAAAGTATAGGGCTCTTGGAAATGTGCTACTTTACATTTATATTATTTTGTATCTACTAAAATCTCATCGAATTTCCTGTACAATATATGCATACTTTGTTAATAGAAATATTCTTTTCGATAATGGTGTTTTAAGAATTCGACGCTTTGCACTTTTCCTAGGTTGGCAATGGAGAGTGTTTATTAAGCATTTCTCACTTAGGTTTGATTACAAACCCAAAAAGGTGATGTAAATTCCTCATCAAGTACAACTTCACTCTCTGTACCACAGCAAAATAAGGCTACTTTCTTCATAAGAAATCAATCAGTAAAGTGGAGATTAAAAGATTCTCTTTATGCTGAGAAGCTTCTTCCTTGCAACTCAGGAGATGACGATGAATATGAAACTTTTACCCGAAAAAGCTAAGGGGAAAAGAACATTTATCAGCCTCGAGTAAAAGCAATACAGGCCTAGATAAATGAAAGGAATTTGCAGCCTAGCTGAGGGCTTTAACTGCTTTCTCAGCTGCATCATCCAAATCTTCAGCAGTAATCAATGTCATACCACTTTCCTGCAAACAAGAAAAACATCCAGACGAAAATGTTTATTAGGCAATCTGCATTGTCCAATGAAATTTCCAACAATGGTGTATTCGGAAATCACCTTTAGAATTCTTCTTCCCTGGTCGACGTTGGTGCCTTCAAGACGGACTACTACAGGTACTTTCAGTTGAACCTTTAAAAGAAGCCCCAATTGTTCAGAATTGTGCATAACTCACAACAATGGCATATAAAATTGCGGTTCTTGATAATAAACTGTTAATTATAACATCCTTTCAACATACATTGACATGCTGTTTTGCAGCTCGACCTTCAGGGTTCATTTTACAGGCAGATAAAATATTTTTATCAAATAGCATATGCGAATAAAAGTGACGACTACCACAAAAACGAGTGGTGAATTGAAGTCCAAGAATTGTAAAATTAGCACCAACGGATAACAAAATTTCAGAAAAGCGAGAGTTTTACCTGTTTAGCAGCATTCACAATTCCACTAGCTATTACATCGCACTTCATGATTCCTCCAAAAATATTGACAAGAATGGCTTTTACTTTCTCATCTGAAGTCAGAATTTTGAAAGCCTCCACAACCTGTTACCATATCCAGTCAGGGCTAGAAGTTACATGAAGCCCAAAATAGAACAATTTAGCAAGTAGCTATCAAGCTATGTATAAGCCAAGTATTATTTAGACACTCATACTGACAGACTTTAGGCAAGAATTTAAATGCATATACAAGCAACACTGATTAAAGGAAAGATAGTATTAACTGAAACAAATCACCTATACCTGGCTTTCAGAAGCATTTCCACCAACATCTAGAAAATTCGCTGGAGTTCCTCCGTGTAACTTAATGATATCCATTGTAGCCATGGCAAGTCCAGCACCATTCACCATGCAACCAATTTCTCCATCTAAACCAATGTAATTTAAATCAGCCTTTGCTGCGGCAACCTGATAAATGATAAAAATTTCAATAAAATTAATTAATTGAGAGTGAAGATTCAGTATCTTCTTGCAACTCCATGAGTATCAAGACCGACTTACCTCACGTGGATCCTCTTGTGTTGGATCCCGAAGAGTAAAAATTTCTTTCTGGCGGAATGCAGCATTATCATCAAAGTTGAGTTTGGCATCAGCAGCAACCAACTGCTTATCAGAAGTCTCAGCAATAGGATTGATCTATTGCACAAATTACAGTCGGAATCAGAGATGATAGGATGCTTATGCAAGCTAATACATATTATAAATATATAGTTTAGTATTTGGTACAGTAAAACAAAGAAACTTTTGGAGAAAGAAAATCCATCAGTTACCTCCAGTAATGTGCAGTCACATTTGCAAAAAAGTTCATATAACTTTTTCACTTGTTCAATTGAAGCATTTCTATCAGCCACCGTTGGAGATAAGCCATCAACTACCTTGGCAGCATCCTCATCTGTAATTCCGGTAAAAACATCAATGGGAACCTGCACTCGGGAGAATGGAGGAATTACAACTACAATCCAGTCCCAAAGAAATAATTTGCAAAGCAAGACACAATTGTATGGTATAGAATGTACCTTTACGATCAATTCTGGATGCTTCTCCGCAAGATCTTCAATACTGGTGCCTCCTTTTTTACACGAAATGATAAGCTGAAAAAATGAGAAGCCAGCTTAGCAGAAAGTAAATTGATGAATAAGTAAGTTGCCTAAATTTCATTTTAGCATTAACAAAATAATGTTAGCCTTGTAGGGTATGACTATAAGCAAACAATGTTTATATATAGACTTATTGCAGACATCTACCTTATATAGCAAAAATGAGACCTCATGACTTGCGGCATGGACTACATAGATAAAATTATGGAAAGGGACAGTTCAATAAGCTCACGTGACATGAAATTTCCTGGCACTAGGTTTTTCTACGATAATAAATCGATTGGAGAAATTGTGCATTAACATTGGAAATCCTGGGTTGTACGCAATGATTATTATTTTATCAGTTAGGTGAAAAGAGATAAGGTAATATCTATTTGATTTGTAGATGATTTACATCTACACAACCATACGTTATACATCTTTAAGTAGAACAATGTGAATTTAAGAAACCATGGTCAGGCCGACCATTTACCAGTATGACGGATGCCATGTAGAAGTGCATAAATGCATTCCCCTGAGATATCTAACAGACTTGTTTTTGTTCCTTACATGTGTGATTTTGATTGGCTTTTTGCAAACTGCTTTCTTCCTCTATTCATTCTCCGAAAATACAATAGAAAGCATAAATTTCTTTTGTCCTACTATTTTTCTGAAAATATTGTTTTCTTACTAGCATGTGTTCAAGATGCTTATTTCCAGACATTTCTTCCTAACATCCAACACAGACACAATCTTGTATCTTGTAGTTCATGATTAAAAGCTCTTGTGGAAACTTACAACCAGGGACCTATTTCACATTCTATAACTGAAGAGCATAATATCAGGGAGCCGAAGACAGATTCTTTAGCAACATCAGAATCTTATTATTTTTGGACATGTATTGGTCTAAAAAGATAAAATGACTGGAACTTTCACCATCTTAAGACACGGTATAGGTAAAATACATGCCCGAAAAAAATCATCAAAACAACCAAGGCACCATGAGAATAATGGGTTCATTCTTCTACTAAATCATCTCAACTTTACAATGAGATTTTAATCTACCAATGAAATTATGTGGAATAGGGGTGGGTGGTGGGATTGCCAAAATGAGAGTTCAATGTACCAATGAAATTCTGTGGAACAAGCATTAATTTTTAATTCATCTTTGAGAACTTACAGGACCAGCGGATTTACGATCAAGAGTAATGGCGAAGTACATCTCATTGACAAGTGACAATTTCTCGCACAAATAAACCTGCAAGTAAGATATCATCAGAGAATTTAATTTCATAATGAACTCAGCATCGCATGATGAACTAAAATATCAAACAAAAACGCGAGAAGCAAATATGAAACAAAATGGCATCAATACCAAACAAGGGATAAATCATAGGGATGGCAATTTATAGGAGCATTAAAAGAATAACATTGAAAAACTTGAGCCTTGTTTGGTTTCATTCTCTAGGGTGGTTCAAATTTATAGGATCCATATTCAATATTTTGAGCCATATTAGATTTCATTTGAAAATATTAAAAGGTATGCAGCAACAAGTTCAAATGTGAACTTATATAGGTGTGGAGTTAAGTTTATTTGAACGGGATGAAATTAGAGATAAAGCTCGGCATGAATGAGATATTGATCAGCTCAAGTTGACAGATACTTCTATGTGTCAGCCATTTATGAGAGTGCAGTCAGAGCTATTAGAAACACACATGACATGATAAATAATCAATTCAAACCTTGCTGACAACTTTTCCTTGAGCTCCGGTTTGCTTAGTAACAAGTATTTGTCCAAGCATTTTCCCTGAATGACATTATTCTCATTAGTACAATATGCAAGAATACTTTCGAACTAAAATTCTCATTCCACTTTCACATTTCGACTCACACAGGAGAATCAGATTTGGATAAGCAAAGCCCATGAACCGAGACTTGGTAGCCGTAAAAAGCATAAACTCATAAAATTGGCCATCATACCAGCTATGTCCGGAACCTTATCAGCTTCCACAATGTGAACACCACCCTTTAGACCACTCTTAAACGTTCCCAGCCCTCGTCCACCAGCAAGGATTTGTGACTTTACCACCACCTGGATCACCAAAAATTCAAGTGTTTGACCAAACTGCATTCTGATATCATTTAACAAAGAGAACAGCATGAAATCTGATCTCCCCAAATTACCTCACTCTGGTTAGGGAAAACATCCCGTAATGCCTTCTTGACTTCATCAAGAGAACCAACAGCGACACCTTTTGGAACATTGATTCCATGCTTGCTCATCAAATCAGCTCCCTACATTCGATCAAATTAAGGATATAAACCAGTTGAACAAGAGTGCTGAATGCAAATTAAACGCTAGACTCAAAAGTCTTTGGTCATTTCTTCACCAGTGGACTTCATTGTTAACACTCCAAAACTCTCTAAATGACTGGAATAAGATAACTCCAAATTCAAAAGAACTCGAAGAAATCCCCAACTTGAACGGCATATGTATAAAATACAGCCATACAACATCATAGATGCAACAGATGCTACTCAGTTCACAGGTTGCACCAATCAACAAACATACACAAATGTGAGGACGCGTGTGGTTCCAAAACTGCAATCGTGTGCAGGAAGGGTTACCTGATATTCGTGTATGTTGAGACGGCGGAGCTGCTGCTGCTGCCATTTTCCGGCGACGGAGAGAGATCGAGCAGCGAGATTTCCGAGCAATCGTCGCACCATTTCTCGCAAGTTGTTAAGAACTTAGAAGATGGAAGTGGGATCAGAGATTTACAGAAGAATAGTACTAACAATAATTAATAAACAAACAAATGTCATATTAGTATTATATTAGTATATTTATTATATATAAATCTAAAGCGGAGGCGCGTCAGGGAAGCAAGAGCTGACCCTAATTCATTTCTCCTTTTTTCCTTTTCCTTTTCCTCTTTTTCTTTTTCTCCCTACTAGTGAGTAACCCGTCGAAACTCGACGGAGAATCAATTTACGTCATAAATATGATATAAAAAAAGAAAAATTTTATTTTGAAATAATAATAATGATAATGATAATGATAATGATAATTATAATTATAATTATTATAAATTATAAAATAAATACGTTGAGCAATTTACGTCATAAATATGACATTGAAAA
>JAYJMF010000044.1:1010228-1021719 GCA_036873715.1 Salvia sclarea | reverse complement strand
GGTAATTTATAATTTACATAATTACCCTTAAAATTAAATATATAACAAGGATATATTAGGCATTTCATATATTTTGTGACAAAGACACTTTTAGTATTAGTATAGATTTGTATTTAACTCCTCCAATTGATAATGTTTATTAACTAAGTAGACCAATTGATTATTTTTTCTTCCGTTTCCATTTTCCCCCTTTTGGCGTTTGAGAGCAAGTTCTCAAGTTTTCATAATATCTTTTTTTTTTGTAATTGGTGTATTATAATAATTTCAAATCACAACACCGCATATATGATATAAGCGGTGTGTCATACCGCATGTAGGCGGGACTATTACCAACAAGACTCGTAATAACTAGTGCACCAAAAATAGTTAAAATTATGAACTTTAATTTCCGTTAATTCTATTATATAAGTAATGTAACCACCTTTCTTCAACAATACCTGATTTATTTAAACTACGAACGTGTCATCAAATGTGTGCTTCTAATGTAATTTGTATTTATATGAGGGGTCAAATATGTGCTTCTATAAGAGGACGCTTCGACAAAAAGAAAATTGTGTAGGAGAGGGGCTTCTTGTTCCAAAAATAGTCGAGCAAAACTTAATCCGAAACTTAAAAACAAAAATCCAAAGCATCGCCAAAGTCAAAAGAAATAAATAATAAAAACCTAAAACCTTCCGCATACAACCAACCACAACCAGCTCAAATCATACTTGTATCATAAATGATGCACATTTCAAATTTTGTTTTAGTCAACTCTTGACGAAAACATTATGGTCACAATTTCTAAAAAAATAAATTTATTTGTCATATAACAACAAGCATTACTTTATGGTGGGTGGGTCGATGGATTCTTCATTCTTCACACAACTAATATTGCGAAAACAACTGATGAAGATAGCCCTGTTTTTCATCAACAAATTTGATTCTTTCGCAATATATATTTGATTCTTTCACAATTATATATTTATATATAAGTATATATTTATGAACACGTTCAGACTAGAAAAATCGTCACCTTTATGAAAACTATTTGTAATCTGTTCAGACCATATATTTCTTGTACCAAATATCTCCCAAGAAGCCATTTTTCTTCATTTTCTTACAGTAAATCTGCAAATCCATAAATAAGCAGATGAAGCTGAGAGCATAGACAAAAACATCAGTCATGAAAACATTTGAAAGAGCATACCTTTTCCTCATTTGTCTTTGCCTCGTCACATGGTTTCCTTCAAAAGCAGCAACAACTGAAGCAGAGGCTTTGCTGAGATGGAAAGCCAGCCTGCCATCACCATCTCCTTCTCTGGACTCATGGTCCCTCAACAACATCACCAGCCTCTGCAGATGGACCGGCATTCGCTGCAACATCGCCGGCTCTGTCTCCGTGATTGATCTCTCCGGTGCAAGCCTTGAAGGCACACTCGACCTGCTCGATCTCACTGCACTGCCAAATGTCACCACTTTGAACCTCAACGGGAATGCTCTCAACGGGTCCATACCAGCTGGAGTTGGCAACCTCTCGAGGCTCACTTTCTTGGACCTCGGCAACAACCTGTTCGCCGGCGCCATTCCACCGGAGATAGGGCGTTTGACAGAGCTTCGGTACCTGAGTTTCTCCAACAACTATATAGTTGGAGAAATCCCTTATCAGATTGGCAACCTTCAGAAGGTACGGTTCTTGGATTTCGGCTCAAATTACTTTAAAACTCCCGACTGGTCTAGATTTCCCACCTTCCCTTTCCTAACTCACCTTAATCTCTATTACAATGAACTCACATTGGAATTCCCAGAATTCATAACCACCTGTCTGAACCTCACTTTTCTTGATTTGTCTCAAAACACTTTGACAGGCCAAATTCCTGAATCATTATTCACCAATTTGGTCAAACTCGAATACCTTAACCTCACTTCCAACAATTTTGAAGGGCCCTTGTCACCAAATCTCACTAACCTCTTCAAGTTGAAGGATCTTCGCCTTGCCAACAACTTCTTCTCTGGCAACATTCTTGATTCAGTAAGCCTTATTCCAAGCCTGCAAATTCTCCAGCTCTTCAATAATTCGTTTCAAGGAGAAATCCCGCCTTCTATAGGCCGACTCACAAATCTCGAGCACCTTGATCTTCGAACCAACAGCTTCAATTCCTCTGTTCCCCGAGAGCTCGGCCTGTGTAACAAGCTGACCTACTTAGCCTTCGCCCAGAATTCACTCTCCGGGCCATTGCCTCCATCTTTATCAAATCTGACCAGTTTATATGAGTTGGGAATATCTGAAAACAACCTGACCGGTGAAATATCGGCCCGTTTCATCACAAGTTGGAGCAAATTAATCTCATTGCAGATTCAGAACAATGATTTCACAGGGGAACTTCCATCAGAAATAGGCCTGCTAACAAACCTCCAGTATTTGTTTCTATATAACAACTCGTTTTCAGGCTCCATCCCACCAGAGATAGGAAACCTAGTAAAGTTGTTGGGGCTGGACCTTTCATCCAACAATTTTTCAGGTGAAATACCTCCAACAATTGGAAACCTCACAAATCTCCAAGTCATAAACCTTTTTGCGAACAACCTGACCGGGACCATTCCCGCCTTTGGAGATTTAATGTTCCTAGGGACTCTTGATCTCAGTACGAACCGGTTGAGTGGGGAGTTGTCTCCGTCCATATCAAACCTTGCCAATCTGACGACTCTAAAGGCGTTTTCAAACAACCTCTCAGGCAGCCTCCCACGAGACCTGGGGAAAAATAGTCCCTTTTTGACCAATGTTAGCCTTTCATTCAACAGCTTCTCTGGGGAGCTTCCACCAGAGTTATGCAGTGGCTTTGCTCTTCAAGAATTAACAGTGACCAGCAACAGGTTTTCGGGGCCACTGCCAGAGTGCTTGAAGAATTGCTCAAGCTTGAGTAGAATGCGGCTGGAAGACAACCAGTTGTCTGGAGATATTTCAGAGGCTTTTGGGATTCATCCACAGCTTGAATTCCTCTCTCTCAGCAGAAACCGATTTACTGGCCAACTTACACCAAAGTGGGGACAATACGAGCAGATCACAAACATTCAGATGGACCATAACAGACTATCTGGAGCGATCCCGGCTGAGCTGGGGAATCTCACTCAGCTGCGCATTCTTGCCTTGGATTCTAACCAGTTCACAGGTGAAATCCCTGCTGAACTGGGAAATCTTGAGGAGCTGTTAGGTTTCAATCTGAGCAACAACAAGCTGAGTGGAGAAATCCCTCAAACTGTTGGCCAATTGACAAGGCTCCAGCGTCTTGATTATTCAGGAAACAAACTCACAGGAGGTATCCCAGAGGCGCTTGGGAACTGCAAAAGCTTGCTGAGATTGAGCTTGAGTAATAACTTTATTTCAGGGAGCATCCCATCCGAGCTTGGAGGGTTGACGAGCTTACAAGAACTGTTGGACATCAGTAATAACTCGCTTTCAGGGACGATTCCACCTTCCTTGAGGAGGCTTTCCTCTTTGGAAATTCTCAATGTGTCGCACAACAATTTTTCAGGTAGAATTCCAGCAGAATTGTCTGGAATGATCAGTCTGATAGACTTCGATTTCTCCTACAACAATTTTTCCGGTCCAATCCCCACTGGTGGTGCTTTTATCAAACCACCTGAAGGAGCATTCAGAGAAAACACTGGTTTGTGTGGAGGTGCACAAGGCTTAACGCCTTGTGCTGCAAACTCACCAGCTCCCAGGTCTCGAAATAGGACAAACTTTCTTGTTGCTGTCATTGTTTCAGTTGTTAGCCTAGTCGCTTTGACAACCACCGTTGCTGTATGTCTCATCCTCCGGAGGAAAGCCAAGAAAAACGACGAAGAAAGCAAGAGCAGTGCCAAGTATGATTATTCTGAGTCACTCATTTCGGATCGGGATGGGAAACTGACATTTGGAGAGCTTGTGAGAGCGACAGAAGATTTTGACGAGAAATACTGCATTGGAAGAGGAGGATTTGGAAGCGTTTACAGAGCTGATTTGGCAGGTGGACAGGTTGTAGCAGTGAAAAGGCTCAACATATCAGATTCAAGTGATACCCCACTGACAAACCGTCGTGCTTTTGAGAATGAAATCCGGACACTAACAGAAGTGCGACACAGGAACATAATCAAGCTCTATGGGTATTGCTCTAAGGAAGGCTCGATGTACTTGGTGTATGAGTACATCCAAAGAGGTAGCTTGAGAAATGTTCTGTGTAACGATAAGGAAACCACTGAACTAAACTGGGGTACGAGGGTGAAGATTGTGCAAGGAGTGGCACATGCACTTGCTTACCTGCATTATGATTGCTCCCCTCCTATTGTACACCGTGATGTATCAAGCAGCAACATTCTATTGGAGCTCGACTTGGAGGCAAAGCTCTCAGATTTTGGGACAGCAAAACTACTGACTTCGGATTCATCAAATTGGACGACAGCCGCTGGCTCATATGGTTACATGGCACCAGGTATGACTCATCGGCACTTCTTGAATAAATCAAACTACTAATATTTTCAGAATTTGAGTTTTAGTTTCTATTATAAACCTGCATCAAAATTTGTTGATCATATTAATATTTCAATGACATGTGACTTCCTTGTGCAGAGCTAGCACTTACCATGAAGGTCACAGAGAAATCCGATGTATACAGCTTCGGAGTGGTGGCTTTGGAGGTTATGATGGGAAGACATCCAGGGGAGCTCATATCTTCCCTATCAGAAAAGCCAGCATTGAATGGTAATCCAGAAATATTTGTGAATGACCTGATTGATCAGCGGCTTTCACCTCCCACTGGAAAAATGGCAGAGGAAGTGGTTTTTGTAGTAACTATTGCATTGTCATGCATAAGGACCAGCCCAGAGTCCCGTCCGAACATGCGTTCCGTTGCACAGGAATTGTCAGCTCATACACAGGCGTGCTTACCGGAGCCTCTAGGAACAGTAAAAGTCAGCAAACTGTCAAATTACTCTAAATAGTGGAATCATGTAATATATGATTGTACAGGAATGAGTTTTTAAGTGCCAGGTTTCAACAAAATAAGTTTTCACAGATTTATCTTCCCAGAAAGTTGACCGTTTCCGCAACAACAATATATGTATGTATCCTGTATATAGGGAGAAGATGAAATGAGAATGAGATTTTTGCGTGAGAATTCAGAATACATGCACAAACACACATACAGCAGTAATTTATTTTTTCATATTGGGTTCACGAATTTTATGTGTTTGTTCACAGATTTTATGTGTTTGTGCATTATTTCCATTTCTCATTAAAACCTCATTCTCACTATATCTCACCCCTATATATATAACTGATATACTCAACAAGAACCAAAAGAAACTCTAAATCAGAATCATGAAACAATTTTGTGGAACTGTGTAAGAATGGACCAACAGTGGCATTAGAATCCAGCATTGAAGTAGATGAATTTAACAATTGATTTACATCATCCAAGGAGTGAAAATGGGTAGAAATGAAGCCCTTCTTCTCGGAGATCTTATGTTCACAAGACTTACAGATGTAAGCAGTAATGTTGATGAAACAGCACACTACACACAAACAGCTATGATGAAGAATGAGCAAAAATGATGAGAACAATAAAACAGCTCGTTGGTATGATGGGGTCTAGCAATCCACACCACATTGTTTGAGGATGGGGCCAGTTTGTTTGGGCAAGAAAGGATCGATTCGGACCCAAACAAGTGAAAAGATTGAAGCTAGAAGAATCGACCAGAGAACCACGATTGTAGGAGTCCTGTTTTGCCTTCCCATCAATCCCTTAAGGAATGGATAGAGATGAACAATAACCCAGAAGGCAAAGAAGAGCTTCCCAAAGAGAGGACCCCATGAGCCATAGCCGTTGTTAATCGCACCAGAAATTCCTGCCACTACACCAACTATATTTATGATGATCAACGTCGTTGGTGGAATGAGAAGCGTTGTCCATTTGAAGAGGTAGAGCTCCCCAAACTCTGTATCATCTGCTGTTTTTGATGTGACGGTGAAGTTTGTATCAACTCCTGCAAGAACCTTAAGAAGGCCTTGGAAAACTGCAAAGAGATGTGCTGAGACACCACCAATGACCCAAAATTGTTCATTGCGCCACCAGTCCTCAATGCTAACTCCACTCCATCGGAGCTCAAGTATGCCTGTTGTTATGATGGAGATGAAAAGTGCAATAAACCATATGCTCGCTAGGTTGTTCAGCTGCATCAAGTATAAATAACATTTGGGTAAGATTCTCCATAATCAGCACCATAAAGCCCGAAGTTCAAAGTTTTAGGTATTGATTCCAAGAAAGTAAAACCAATCAATGAATTTAAATATTTTGTGCTGGAACTTTTTTACTTACAGTCGGAACAATAAACTTTCCAGTAAGGAGACACACTGCTGGGAGCGTACAGTAGGCCACAAGTGCAATGGAAGTGAATGGGTATACAATGGTGTTGATATAAGCAAGTCTCTCAAGCCATTTGAGCTTTCCTCCATAACCATACCAAAGTGGACAATGACGACTAAGAAAGATTTCAACAGAACCAAGAGCCCATCTCAGAACTTGGTGCAACCTATCGGATAGATTGATTGGAGCTGATCCCTTAAAAGCCGCTCTCTTGGGTGTGCAGTACACAGACCTCCATCCTCTGCAGTGCATTTTGAAGCCCGTCAAAATGTCTTCTGTGATAGAACCATAAATCCATCCAAGCTGTTGATAAAACAAGTTTAAAAGGTATTAGTAACATAGTAGATAAGAACCCAGTTTGAAATGAATATTACAGAAGGCAACTGGTTTCGCTCAAGTATCAAGTAAAAGAAGTTTATCGACTCCATCAGAAAATGACCTAGCAATGTTTCGACTTACCTCTTTACCCCATTCAGTTTTTTCTTCATACCCACAACTAATAACATGAATGGCTTCTTTGATCAGTGAGGTTGGGCTACTCCCCTCAGGACGACCACCGTCCTCCATTAGAGTTGAAGCAATGAAAACTGGTGACATTCCAAATCGTTTCTCAAAATTCTTTTGGGACATAAGTGATGATTTTTCCAATTCATCATATCCTTCAAAGCCTTCTTCAATTTCCTCAAGATCAAAAACTGGAGCAGATGCTTTCCTTGTATACTGTTTACCCATCATTTTCTTCTTCTTGCTATACAGTCCTCCAAGCCCAAGCAGAGCCTTAAGTCCTTTCTTCTTAGACTTTGGCTTCCTTGATCCACCACAACAGCAGCAGCACCATTTCGGCCAGCAGTCACAAGTCATCTTGGGCCGCTTCTCAGATGCTGGTGGATCATAACCATACAATGCCTGCCTGTTAAAGACACACCCAGTTCCAACATATACAGGCCCTTGGATGCCATCGAGGCCTTTCATGTTGATCTGTAAAATGGCAATTTTCAGTATCAGAATTTAGATGTTTGGAATTTTGGATCAAAGACAATAACCAAGTCCAGTCCCATCTTAACCATCTGCATACAAGAAATCTGGAATCTATAATCTATAATCCAAACAGCTTCACGTAACTATTTGGATTTTGGATTGAGAAAGAAGTTATTGTCGACATGCAAAAACATGAAACTGTAATTGCATAACTTACATCAAAGAAGACAACATTGCGGTTAGCATATCTATCATGTCGATCAATTCCGTCAAACCTCTGTGGAAACTGGACATAGCAGAGCTTCTTTCCGACTTGGGGATCCATCAAAAAGCACATAGCTTCCCTGACAGCCTTGCTGTTGTTAACGTAGTGATCACAATCCAGGTTCAACATGAATGGTGCATTAGTAAGAACTGCAGAAACTCGAATCTGTTGATTGTGCATATAAAAGGTCAGCCACCTGAATAATGTGAAAACTGCAGCCAGATATATGTTTATATAGCTGCCACTTACCAGTGCATTCATTGCCCCAGCCTTCTTATGGTGCTGATAGCCTGGCCGTTTCTCACGTGACACATACACCAGTCGCGGTAGTTCCTTACCTTCAATATCAAGTGCCCCTTCACTTCCCAAATAGACCTGCAACAGAAGATGCTTATTGCTCGTTTACAATACACAAGGACCATTTATTTTGCCAATAATAAATCAGCTATTTGATCAAGAGCATAGGCATCATTTCAGAATACAATGTTTTTTTCTGAACGGTTGTTTTTTACCTGAATCATGCCAGGGTGATCACGAGTGTTGTTCCCTGGCCACGGCGTACCATCTTGCATAACCCATCCTTCTTCTGGTTTTTTCTGAGCCTTAGCCACCAAGGCATTAATTCTCACTTTGAACTCTTCGTATTCTCTCTGAAACAGTTGAACAACACGTCAAGACAACTAATCCATCAAGTGGTTGACAATTGACAACAAATTTGCATGACAAATTACCTTCATGGCCCTACGATCCTTCACAAAAGTAGGCTGAACCTTATCTTTGAGGTAGTCAATCTTCTCATTGAAGTAGAACTCAGGTGCCCTGGGCTCAATGCTGTACTTCTTGCAGAAGGGAACCCATCTCCTCGCGAACTCAGCAGTCTCAGACAACGCATCGAACAAAAGCATGGACGCGCCATCATCAGACACGTAGCAACTAACCTTCTCCACTGGATAGTCAACGGCCAAGATGGAGAGCACGGTGTTTGCTGTTATAATGGGAGGCTCCTTGAGAGGGTCCACTGAACTCACAAAGAAATCAACCGGGAGGAGCCGACTAGGCTCCCCCTCGCGCTCAAACCTCAACGAGAGGCGATCGAGATAGGTCTCTCGGGTAATGGGAAGCCATTTGGGGAATTGATCGAGAATCCAAGACACACCAAACCATATCTCACATATCACAGATATAAGCCACAAGGGGAAAGCATCATACGCTGGGGTCAAGATTCGAAAGTGGAAGAAGAAGCACAGAATGATCAAACGTATAACAATCACAATGCGGTAAGGGCTGATTAGCCGTGAAGGGATTGGCACTTTCCGCCATAATGGTTGGCGAGCTTCAGCCACACTGATTGAAAAATCAAAAACAACAAACAATTGGTACAAATATCATAACTTGAGCTGAAAAAAGTTACTAAAATTTTGAGTCAGAACAAGAACTAGGTTTAGGAAATCAGTACCGAAAATAATCATCGTCGTCTTGATCATTTCCTCCATCGTCAGTTTTGGTAACGAGGCCTCTCTTCTCTTGTCTGGTTTTCCACTTCTCCACTCTCTCCTTCCATTCCTCAGGCGTATAAGCTTCCTTTTCACCGTCGAAATCTTTGACTACGACTGTACATATAGATATGTGTGCTCAGAAATTGAAGTAGTGATTCTTGGAAAAGAGGTGTTTGAAGTGGAATTACCGCTCCCTGCAACGGAAGGAATGGCTCCTCCACTGACGTGAAGTTCGTGCTGATTGTAATCGCCATTGCGTTCCTGCCATTTCAAAATGTATTTTCTTAACGAAATTTCTCAGCAAATTGCATAACTGCAAAAGCTAAAGCTTTCTTCTTCTATCAAATTCTGTTATCAATTTAAAATTTATTGTTAAAAAGTGCTTTAGAAAACATTGTTAAAATGATTTAGAACAAAAAGGATGTCGACATTTTTTTTATCAATTTTATGCATAGAATTAATTAGCATTATTATAATTAAAAGTAATACTCCAGATTCAAAGTGGGAATGGCTACCGAAGGAATTTGATGGGTGGGATTCTTAAATTCATCTTCAAAGTCATCCTCGACATCTTCTTCATCACCTTCCACCCGACGACAACCTAAACAAAATATACTCTTCATCTTATGCAGTCATTTTCATGTATAAACTTTTTTGTTTTAAATGATCCAGCACATTGGATGAGAGATTAAGCAGAACAGACCTTTATGGCGCTTGTAGCGAGTGTGGCACTGAGGGCAGCTCTGCTGGCCCTCTGCCCTCTCATAGTCGTAGCAAGGTTGGCACACCGGAAATCCACACACATGGCACGCCACAAACATCTCCCCATTCTCCTTCAAACCTATCTCATCTCCACATATATTGCAAGTTTTGATTTTGGATGCCGCGTTTTCATGAGTTTCAGTCCCACCATCATGCTGTGTGTCATTTTTATCCATGCATGCTACAAGCATTAATTTACATTACCATAAACAAGAGGATGAAGATGAAGAAGTAGAAAGAAGAGTTACCTCGTGGCGGCCATGGGAGCCGGTGTAGAGGCCAGCCATGGCAAGAAATGAGTTGAGATAGGATTGGGAGGAATTAGAGTGAGAGTTTCAAGAAATATATAAATCTATATTTGATTAAGGGGAGAATGTTGAGTGTGTGTATGTACCAGCTTATAGGTGAGGAGTCAGGATTGGTTGCAAGCTAAGTTAGGTGAGAGAGAGAGATTGCTTGCTAATTGCTTCTTCTTTCTGCCACTGTGGGAAAGATACATCATAACTATTAATATTAATATTAATATTAAAAAGTCCAATTAAATGGTGAAGTTTAGAGATTTGTTTTCTTAAATGAAAATGGTACTATTAATATTTCAAATTACGGATAGCCTAGTAGTTTGGGTTTTAATCCCCATTTTTGGGTCCTCGGTCTTTGTGCTCGTAGCACAATATGTGCTAAGATTCAAGATTGTCTTTCGACCTTTTTATTTCTTGTACCTTTTATTTTGGAAGTCCAATATATTTATTTCCATGACCTTGAACCTGGCCTGCGAACGGAGCGGACCCTCTCTGGGTCTGACCTGTGTTTAGGCCCAACCTGCACAGTAGTAAAAAACATCTAAAGTGGAGTAAGTTTTGTAATTTGTTATAGATAAATAAATGTATTGTTTGGTTTTAAGCCGTGAATATATTTATATCTATGGATGTGAATAATGAGCGGAGTGGGCATGTTTAAAGAGGAGATTTAGGGCAGAGCAAACTGGAGAAATGAATTTTTAATAAGTGCAGTGGTTTTAGTCCAAAAAGAAAAAAAAATGGTCCCTCATCTGCCCATGTTGATGTTATGTGTACATTCCCGAAAGACTACATGCATTTTGAGTGTCTTAACTCCTCGGAAAGCACCGGCCTTTCATGCAATGCAACAGAAAGCTTTTATTAAGTTGTTGTGGGCAACGACAACTTAAAGGGAGATGAAGGAGGGAGGCAGCGGCGTTCCATCACCACCAACATCTTCCACGACCTCCGCAAGCACGGCGGCTACCGCCTCTCCCCCCGTGCCGACATCAATGAGGTCCTCCGCCACCTAGCCCAGGCACCACCACCTCTACCGTAATTATACTTTCTCTATTCCTATAAATAATCTCATTTCATTTGATTTATAGGGAGCCAGTTCGTGTCACGGCTTCTCCCAATGGAGACAACACGCTTCTTGCCATTTACACGACCGGCACCGCCGTCCCCGGCCCCACCACTTGTACTTGCTGCGTCACACTCGTAATCTACCTCTTTTTTCTTCTCCTTTACAATTTTATCATTATGGACGCCCAATGATTAATTAAGTGTTTTTTCACTTTTTAAACACTAGTACCAATTCAATTATTATTA
>JAYJMF010000044.1:975369-991498 GCA_036873715.1 Salvia sclarea | reverse complement strand
ATCCTATTAACTTTTGTACGGGATGTAACCCCTATGCCACATAATGGCTGTAGACCTCCGAAAAAAAGACGTGTGTAGAAATAAACAGTGAATGGATTTCAAGAGAAACAAGAGAAATAAATAATTCAATCAAAAAAATATTATTATTATGGTTCGAGAGAAAGTAACAGTATCTACTCGGACACTACAGTGGAAGTGTGTTGAATCAAGAACAGACAGTAAGCGCCTTTATTATGGTCGATTTATTCTGGCTCCACTTATGAAAGGACAAGCCGACACAATAGGCATTGCGATGCGAAGAGCTTTGCTTGGAGAAATAGAAGGAACATGTATCACACGTGTAAAATCCGAGAATGTCTCCCACGAATATTCTACTCTAACGGGTATTCAAGAATCGGCCCACGAAATTATAATGAATTTGAAAGAAATTATATTGAGAAGTAATCTATATGGAACTTGTGGCGCGTCTATTTGTGTTAGGGGTCCTGGATACGTAACTGCTCAAGATATCATCTTACCACCTTATGTAGAAATTGTTGACAATACACAACATATAGCTAGATTGACAGAACCAATAAATTTGCATATTGGATTAGAAATTGCGAGAAATCGAGGATATCTTATAAAGACGCCACATAACTTTCAAGACGGAAGTTGTCCTATAGATGCTGTATTCATGCCTGTTCGAAATGTGAATCATAGTATTCATTCCTATGGAAATGGGAATGAAAAACAAGAGATACTGTTTCTCGAAATATGGACAAATGGCAGTTTAACTCCGAAAGAAGCACTTCATGAAGCCTCCCGGAATTTGATTGATTTATTTATTCCCTTTTTATATAAGGACGAAGAAAACTTACCTTTAGAGGATAATCAACATATGGTTCCTTTATCCCCCTTTACTTTTCACGATAAATTGAATAAAGTCCAAAAAAACAAAATAGCATTGAAATCTATTTTTATTGATCAATCCGAATTGTCTCCTAGAGTTTATAATTGCCTTATAAGGTCCAATATATATACATTATTGGACCTTATGAATAAGACTGAAGAAGATCTTATGAAAATTGAGCATTTTCGCCTAGGAGACGTAAAAGAGATATTGGGCATTCTAGAAAAACATTTCGCAATTTTTTTACCAAAAAATAAATTTTAACTCTATTGGGTTTAATTAAGATAATTAAATCAAGATATAAGATTTGAATCTGTAGCATAATTCATATATTCGAAAGAAATTCCAATTTTTTTTTAATAAATATATCTAGGGAGAGATATATAAACAAGGTTCTAGAAAATTAGTATTTTTTAAATTATATGAATCCAGGAAAAAGCATAATATTTGATGGAAGGACGGGTTTAAATAGGTAAATACAATTTTGTTTTTTCAAATGCCCAAATATGACATAACAATAGATTTTTTACGTTAATTAAAAAGGGTAATCAGGCCACTATAAATTTTGTCTAATATCATATCTACAATTTTCCAATAAAATGTGGAAGCTTATCTTTTCGGTGATTGGAAAAATAACAAGATCTTGCCTGAGGTCTTCATACAAAATTTTATTTAAGATCGACCCAGTGTAAGTGTGCCCCAAAAATTAACTGCAATTTTAGTTTCGGACTTATTAATAAATTAGTGAAGTAACAGTGTTGGAATCCAAGTTGTGTCTAGTCACTAACTCTCGTTTGACTGACATTACAGCTAGAGAAGGGCGGCTCCTTGAATACTGGATAAATTTTGTTTTATTTTATTTTATTTTATTTGTATTTTGAGTCAATATCTCAACATTTTCCGTATTTCACAGTTTACACTCGTGTTTCACGATTAAAAATTATTTTTAATAATATTTATTACTACTATATATATATATATATATATATTTATTTATTAAAATACTGTAGTATTTTTTTTATTATGAATTCTCAATCTTAAAACTCAATTTTCAACAAATATTTGAATTAAATCTTAAAAGATAATTATATATCTTAATTCCGTATAATGAACCCTAGTTAATACATAAATTAAACCAAAAAATATTTCAAAAATTGAAAGTAATACGCAATAGGACACAAAAAATGAGACAGTGGAACCCAAATACTGTTTATTTCTGTACAAAAACTTTTAGTGGTGATACAAAATACGAAGTACTCAACAATACAACACAGGTTGGATCTCAAATTAATAATCCAACCTGTTACAGTTCCTAACCTCACCAACTCATGAGTAGGAGTAGTAGTATTAGTAGTAGGTGATTAATTATTGCCATTAAAATAGTCTAGCATTTTATCTAAGAAAAATAACTAATCGGTAGATGCAATGATTCTAACATGATATCTATATATCTAGAATCCTTGATCATTCAAACTGTTTTACCGACCTCATCAACACCAAGCAATATTGTCACTGAGTTAAAGATGGGTACTAATTTGGATTTAAGTAAGACAATTAATGCATAATCATATGCATTTATTAATTAATTACTCAATTATTGAACAATTCGATTTAACTTTTTCCATGTTCTCTGCCATGTGGCTTTCACAAGAATTCTGGGATCCTAAGTGCTGATCAAATATCTTTTTGCATTTAAGTTTCATTTTTATATTTGTTTTTCGAAGTTTTTAGCTAGTATTTTATTTTTCTATAAATTAGAAAACACGATTTGTATAATAAAGATAATTAAAATTCAAACTACTATTAGTGCGTTATAATTTTGAAAGCACTAATTGTCGTTGAAAAGCTTGGGATATCTTTGGTCGGTTTGACTGTTTTCATTCATTTAGATTTTTCCCCAAAAAAATTATGTAGAGAATGTGACATGGCAGTTTCAAGAATTATTGATTTGTTTCTAAATAAATTTTTTACACCGTCAGGAGAAAAGAGATAAACAATAAAATAAATTAACATTAGGGCCTTGTATATCTTTTAATACTCCATCTGTCCCATTTTTTTTGTCCCCTTTCTTTTGGGTACAGAGATTAAGAAAGTGGAGTTAATGAGTGTGAGAGAGTATAGTATACATGGGGTCCACATGCTTTTTGTGTGTAAATTTTTGCCAAAAGAAAAATGAGACAAGAAGAATGAGACGGCCCAATAAGAAAAATGAGATAAGAAGAATGAGACGGAGGGAGTATAATTTAGGCATTTTCTCGTTTCATTGCTTGATCGCGATGGGTACTCTTGTTACTCTTGCATGTCATTTGCCTATATAGTTATGATGATTTATGAAGTCCCATCACTATCAAGTATACAATATAGTTATTTTATTTAGAACGTATTCTAATGGAGTTTATCTCAATGAGGTATAGTAAACTATTAGCGGACATGTAGATATACTAAACAATAATGTGTCACTATCACTTGAATTGACATATACATGTATTTTCAATTTGAAAAGAAATTAAATAATTTAGAAATGACCCAACTAAATTTAATTAATACGTGATCATTTTTGTATACCCCCTTTATAAATTTAATAGTCCACCGGGAAGCTATAAAATTTATCGAAATAATATTCATCAATTTTATATCATATTATTTCAACAATACTATTACTAGCTATCCTTTAATCATCTCTATATATTACTGTATTACTGTATACTGTTAGATTTAAAACTAACATTATAAAACGGAATAAGTGAACTTTTAATCTTATCCTATTGGGAAGTGATTTACAATCATCCTCATTGTAATGAAAATCCACATAGTATTTCATATATATACATGTTGCGAAATCCGAGCAGATTTTAGGTTTTCAGCTCGATTTTTGGGTCTTAGCAAAATAGAGATCTTTTCGAGATTTGAGAGGATCTACATTGTTTGGGGTATCAATATGTCAAAAATAGAAAATGTGTTTAAAATCGATTGATCAAAATTTTGAATAGGAAAGTAAAATTTGCCCTCAAAAATATATATCTATATAATTCCTCATCTATTATGGAAGTGTAATTTTCGTAAGCACTAACCAAAATTATAACACATTAGCATATTAGTTTATTATTGTTTATGTTTATTTGAATTGTAATATGTCATAATCTTTTATTGACATTATTAGTTCTATAACTTACTTAAAAATTAATATTCGATTTGTTCATTTATTTGTGATTTAAAGTTAAAAAAGAAAAAGAACAAGTCAAGCATTGATTTTTGTCAAATATGTAAATTGCAAAAACTTAAGCATGTAAATCATATTTAATTAAGAAATTATATGTTCTCACATTTGTTAATAGTATAATCCCATCATCTAATTGATTGTAACATTAGTGGTCCCCATGCGTTCTCACGCAAGGTCGTCCTTACATAATTCATCTCTTTATAAAATTGGTAATATATACCAAATTGAAAGGAGTTAGAGTCAAAATAAATTTCTTAAATAAAAAAAAATACTAATATCACATAAATGTAATTGATATTCATAAAAAGTGATTGCCGAATGAAACTATACATCATTTTTGTCTCTATATATGTATGAATATAATCCAATGTCATTCGATCAACATGAAAAACTCAGTTTGGTTCCACTTAATTTATACTAAAACTAAACTGGGATCAATTTGAAATTCCCACGTGGATCGGATTATCAGTCCTCGACTAATTACCTTTTCCCGAATAAAAGAGTGATGTTAAGAATATATCTCAACAATTGTAGCTAGTAGCACATGTCATGAAGAAAAGAGATGAGATAAATATTAAATCCCAATTATTCTTTGCATTATTGACGGAATATTATATGATATCGAAAGATTCAGTTGAATCACTCAGGAGAGCAATTTAAAAGTTATAGTATATGATTGTAATCTTCTATAAATTTCGAATACGACCGATTAGATATTCAAGGATCATTCAAACCCATTATCTATAAAACCATCTGTTATTCATTCAAAAGGCTGGTTTAGTACCATGTGCCATAACTAATATATATTCCAAAATTAAACTAATATTATATCTATGTACACATCAATCACAAAATTTCTATATATTACACTATCTTAGATGTAAAATCATATTCAATATTTATATTTTATAACATCTTTTTAGTTTTGCTAGTACTGGAGCCATATCTTGTGATATGTTTGTGATTCAATTATTAATCACACGTTTGATTAAAAAGGAGTATATAAAAAATAATATATAAAAAGTAGTGGAGTTTTTATTGAGGATTTAGAAAGAAGATGTTATGAATGGAAGATGAAGAATTTGAAGGATAATTATGCTATCATTCTTATCTTTCTAATTACACAAATCAAATGCTCATCCCTTAGTACATTGGTGTTTATAACTTAAGTAACAATAACACTCGCGGTGTAACACGAAACTTCTGCATCTTCCCAAGATTACCGTGCTTTAGTCAAGTCATATATTTGATTTATTTGTAATCTTAATACTCCCTCCGTCCCACCGAATGTGAGGTGCATTCCCTTTCGGGACGTCCTACCGAACATGAGGTGTTTCCTTTTTGGGAAACCCTTATTACACATACAATTTTGAATAATGTATATTCTTTTTACTGATAAATTTATGCAGAAATTTAAAATATATATTATTATCACTACTTTATATCACTTTACACTATTTTTCAATAATCCTTAATTTCCGTGTCCAAAAGAAGCGCCTCATGTTCGGTGGGACAGATATGATTTTTCAATAATCCTTAATTTCCGTGTCCAAAAGAATTGACTGAATAATAAAAAAAGAAAAATTGTGAATTTAAATAAATATTCCTTTATTAATTTGCTTCTTCCTTTTTCCGTATGTTTATTATCTACCAACCGTCTAACATTCTCATCTTCATTTTATTATTAGCATAAAGTTTAATTACGAATTATTGGAAAATAGATTGGAAGCTAAAAATTGAAAAGTGTTGAATTCGGTAGTGCATTCAGAACTCAAAATAAATAAAAATAGTCCCTTCACCGCCTCCTGCGTGTGCAGGTACGTAGAATTTTCCTTCCAACATTATATTGGTTATATTTCAAAGCATAGAATTTTTGTTCTTCAACACCTCAATTTTCAAACATTACAACCACAACCAACATGAAACAATAACTCCATTCATTAGCATCTCGATGTAGTGTTAATAGTATTAATTCTAGTCTCTTTAATTGGATCGCACTTTACATTAACTGATTTAATACAATTTATCTCTAGAAACAGAAGAAAAAGTGAAATCAAATAAAAAAAAAAGACTTATATTCATCATCATTAATTTCCTCATAACAATATTTTTTATTTATTTAATAACATATGGTAAAATCATATATCATAACAATATTAAAGCTCAACATTACACGCAGGCGGAACCACCACCCGCACGCAGACCGGACCACTACACCTACACATGAGTGACAACTACCCACACAAGAGTGAGAAAACTACCTACATAAAAGTAGAAAAATACTCGCACAAAGGCGGGATTTAGAACCCAGAACCTCACAAAGGAGAGTCATTGGGTGCCTCAGCTTAGCCGTTTGAACTAGGACTCCTCGGCATAACAATATAGTAATTTTTTAGTATTTCAATAACTAGATACGGATGGCAACAAGTCGGGTTTTCGAGGGTACCCGTACTTACCAAATCCTGTTGGGTCGGGTTTGAGTAAATATAAAATGGGTTTGGCGCGAGTATGAGTTTGGAGATTAATATCCGTGACGGGTTTGGATCGGGTTTGGAAAATTAGCTATGGGTACCCGCTACCCAAACCCGTTTATATATAATATAGATTTTATATATATGTTCACTTTCTATGTACATAATACATTTGCTTTCTATTATGTAACGCCAAGACTCAAACTTATATTTTTTCTTGTATGATAATTAATTTATCTAAAATCTCTAAACAATCTTAATTTTTTTCATCTTCTTTACTCAATCATCTCTTTTTTTTTTTTGTAAAAAAACGTTGCAAATAACTTTTCTTTTCCTACTGGGTCCGATTTGCTATTGGGTCAGTTAGAAATCTTCCAACTTTGAACCTTCGAATTAAAAGCTTTTGGTAAAATTTATACTTTTTTTTGGTTTCTTGTTTGTTATTTAGAATTTGTTTATACTCACAAATTATAGGTAATGTATGTTGTTGGACCAAAAAGTGTTGCTAAAGTCCCTTGCAAACTTACGAGGTCGTCCTAGCTAGCAAGTTAATCCGAGTCGATCTCTCAATAAAGGCTTAGGAGGGCATCGATCATGTTGTTATCACATAAAGCAAATAAAATCTAAACATTCTAATTCACAAGGTTTTATATTAGGTTTGTCACATCCATTGCACCAAAAGCAATTAAATAAAGCGATAAAATAAAATAAATAAATAAAGCGGTAAATCAAAGCAATAAACGAAAATTAACAAGACAGGAATCTAAAGCAATGAAAATTGGAATTAAAAAACACAAATAAACCCTTACAAACTTGAAGAGCATCTGGATGTTTGATTCAAATGGCTAATGGAATCCTTAAACTATCTAAAATCCAGAGGAAAAATGAGGGGAGGGGTGTCAAGCCTCCCAAGAACAAAGTTGTAGTGATAGAATGAGAGTTGGCGGCTCAAAACCTAAGAAAATAGGTTTTTAACAAAAGATGAAACGCGCGCCCCACGCCGGCGGCAATCCCGCTCCCGCGGAGAGCACCCTCGGCCCGTGCCGACGGCACTCCCGCGCCCGTGGGGCACACATTCGGCCCGCGCCGGCGGTACTCCAGCGCCGGCGGAGATGCCGTGCAAGCGCCTTTCTTGTTTCGCTCGTATCTCCCTCGTTCGACATCCGATTTTCTATCCGTTTTCGCTTACGAACTCGTATCGGGATGTAATTAAATCTTATCAAGTTCACAAACTTCAAATCTTTATCCATATGTTCCCAAGTTTGTCGTCTTTCCTATCAAAATACGAGGAACACGAGATTAGCACGAAACTACAAATATAACAATTAAAATAGCACAAAACAAGAGACAAACACAAACACATGACACCATAAAACACACCAAAAACTCACACAAAATGAGACCAAACACCTTACTTCGACATACCTCTCTTTCACGATATACCACACATTATCGGTATTACCGGTCATGTCAAAATTAGCGAAATATGGCGGTAAATAAAAAATTAACTCATATATTTATAATTTGTTACTACATTTACTAATTATGATTTAAAATTAATGAATAAATTATTCTTTTTATAATTGAAATTGAATATGTACATATTTAATAATATTAATATACCCGATATGCCGGTATTTACTGAAATAATGGTATATACCGCGGTACCGGTATGACGGTATATACTGAAGCAACGGTACATACCGATTTTTCCGGTATATACCGCGGTACGGTATATGTTGGACCAAAAAGTTCACTTTAAAATCCCTCGCAATCTTACGAGGTCGTCCTAGTGAGCAAGCTAATCCAAGTCGTCTCTCAAGGAAAATTTAACAGGGCGTTTATTAATATTACCTCACAAAAGCGATTAAATTCCTACACATCCTAATCACCAAAGAGATTATTTGTTTGTCACGATCAGAGAACCTCAAAGCTTCTTAACGAAAGCGATAAATTAAGCATGAAAGAACTAGAGAAAAGAATGAGCAATTAAGATAAGCACGAAACAACGAGACGATAAAACTCAATCGCAATTAAATGAATACTTAACGAATTCTAAAACACCTAGCGAATCAAAGGACGTAAAATAAAGCAAGCATAACCAACGAGAAATCAACGGCATTCACTAGATCACTAAAATGAGAAATTGAAGAACATCCAAGAGCAAGCAAGAATAAATCAACTCAATCAAGATCACAAGAACAAAGAAAACGAAAGGAAATTAAATTACCAACAATTCGATGTAAAGAGATGATTTAGGATCGTCAATCCTCAATCTCGGAATCCGGGTACAATCAAGCTAGAATATGGAATAAAAATACCCAATAACTAGTGTAAAATCGTGTGTTTTTAGATAATAGCTCGGAAACCTAGAAAATTAGGTTAAAAAGCCTAGCAGGAGGCGTCGCCCCGCGCCGGCGGGATTGCCACTTCGGCGGGGCGCTTCCTCGGCCCGCTCCAGCAGGACTGGCGCTCCGGCGGGACGCTTCCTCGGCCCTCGCCGGCGGTACTGCCGTTCCGGCGGCCGATCACTTCCAACTTCACAACCGAAAAGTGATGAACGATCCCCAAAACGAGATTCGATGTACACCACCTACAAAAACACGAGAAATGATTTTTTAGGCAAATCTTATAACACAATTCTCAAAAAAGGGGGATGACGAGACCACGCGAGCGACAAACAACACGCCGCAACACACACAAAAACCCAACAAACAACTCCCTCACACTTAAAGCTTGCTTGTCCTCAAGAAAATCTATCACAACGAAATGACGATAGAGAATCAAACAATTCAACCTCGACTTATCATGCCCAAGCTACATCAAAACCTATGACTCTCCATAGACCATACCTCAACAATGGAGTAAGCAAATCGATTCAAGCATGTTGCCCGTCTATGTGAACTATCAATCAAATTAAAAACATGACACATCAAAAATATGGTGAACAGACTTGGTTGCTTATAATAAACTTCTCCTTCTATTTAACAATCATTCATTTTTTCTTATTAGGCTCCGGTTTATCATAATTTGTGAGGTAGAGAAACAAGTTCTCCAAGTTCACATTTTTTCCCAAAATTTTTTCTTTTCCCGTGGATAATTGTTGAGACAAATCAGGTTATATGGCCATATTTCGTGAGGTAAAAACCTTCGGATATTTTCCCAAGAACCCTCACGTGGTTTCCCATGCCCATGGTTCCCAGAAGGGCAGAGACCTCTCGACTCAATCCAACAATTTTATATCCACACAACACAACGGAGATATAAAGCAACCAACCAAATAAATTCACAGCATCTCATATTATCATGTCCATCATCTCAAACAAATTCACACAACCGTGTCCCACAATTAGGGATGGCAATCGGGCACGGCGGGTACGGATAGTGGCTATCCATACCCATACCCGCGAAGAGAGGCCGTACCCGCCACCCGACCCGCCACCCGCCATGGATATTAAATCCTTCTCAAACCCGCCACCCGTGGGTACCCGCGGGATGGCGGGTACCCGCGAACCCGCCACCCATCGGATACCCGCCATCGTCTACCCGTTGGATACCCACCAACCCGCCACCCGTGGGTATCCACTAACCGCCACCCGATGGATACTCGCTATCCGCGGGTATCCATCACCCACAAACTAGAAAATTTGAAGTTAATAACCAAAAAATTCATCAAAGTTCGAATCCACAAATAACATCAAAGTTCGAATCCATCAAAGTTCGAATCCACAAATAACAAAATATTAAAAATCCGAAATTCATCAACAATGTAAAAGGTTCAAATCCAAATGGTGATCAAGTTTTGTTATTCAAAGTCAATGGTTGAAGTAGAGCAATTTTCTTTAAACTCTTCTTCTTCATCTTCAAGACATGTCCAAAAGCTTCCATTCTTTCCTTCACCTATGAAATAAACAATTATTTTCATTAGAAATAGAACATTACATAAAAAAATAAGATTAATTGTAATTGCAAATTTCATACCTTCAAGTTGGTTACGGAGCCAATCTTGACAACACATTAATGCTTCCAATAGCTTGGGTGTTAGATGACTACGGTGTTCACTTAGAACCCTCCCGCTAGTGCTAAAAGTCAATTCCGAAGCCACTGTGGTTATTGGGATGGCAAAGATATCACGAGCTATAAGGCGAAGTATAGGATAATTAGTCCCACTCACCTTCCACCAACCAAGTATATCAAAATTATCATCAACACCAGGAAGATTGTCTTTTTCTAGGTACCGATCCAACTCATTCTTCGATCTTAAAAGACTATTACTCTTCTTTTTTCCAGAAATTGATTTGAATAGTGTCAACACTTCAGAGGAGTCGATAGAACTCCTAGCAACATCAGATGAAGAGGTCACACACCCTTCTTCATAGTTAGATTGATATTGATCCATCAATCTAACTAGAACCTTTTGGCTCTCTTTCAACATGCGCCTCAGCATTATCAAAACCAAATAGACAAATGTAACAAGCTTCCAACATTTCAAGTTTGCCCCGGGGATCAAGAATAACAGCAATCGCCATCAAACCATGAATTACATGCCAATATTTATCAAATTTAGCAATCATAGCTGCAGACATATCTTGAATTATGTTGATCTCACTTTGACACCATGCATTCATTTTCTTTTTCACCTCACAAATCTTTGGAAAAAAAGTATTGGCTGTCACATACTTTTTCCCCGAAAATAGCTCAGTGAGTTGATGAAACACACCTAATCGTTCACAAACATTAGAAGCAAAAATCCAATCTTCAACAGTTGGGCAACAACCAAAGTTCTTGTCAAGTTGTTTCAAACGATCAAAAACTTTCTTATATGGCAAAGCAACCCTAAGCATGATATAGGTTGAATTCCATCTAGTTTTGCAATCAATACACAACTTCTTAGTCAATTCAACCTTTTGTTGTTGTGCAGTTTTCTCAAATTTCTCATACCTCTTTGGTGTAGCAAGCCAATAAGCACAACTATCACGAATACTTTCAATAGACTTTGCTATGACCTCTAATCCATCCCTCACAATCAAGTTGAGAATATGTGCACAACAACGCATATGTAAAACTTCCCCACCCAACAAAAGATTACTTGCCCCAATCTTGCTTTCCATGAGCTCAACCATTTTATCATTCGTAGAACAATTATCAAGAGTCAAAGTAGATACCTTGCAATCAAGGTCCCAACTTTGAAGATTTTTATACAATGCTTCAGCCAAAACATCTGATGTATGAGGACATGGCACATATATAAACCTACAAAATTAAACACAAAATATGAAAACTTTATCAATATAAGTAATCAAAAATTGATAATTTGAGAAAGAAAGAATATAAAATTGATAATTACCTCAAAATAGTGCTTCTAAGTTTCCAAGACTCGTCAACAAAATGACCAGTGACAGCCATGTATCCTCGTTTCTGATTATCGGTTGTCCAAAGATCAGTAGTAATTGCAACCCGACCATTGTTTCTTTGCAAGTAATTAAGAGCTCTCGTTTTCTCTTCCTCATAATGATCCAATATATCCTTTCTAACCGTGTTTCGAGTAATCATTTTGAACAACGGTTGCAATGCACTAACAAAGTTACGAAACCCAACATGATCAACAATGGATAATGGATACTCATGAAGGATAATCATCGAGTAGAGTGCTTTTCTAGCAATTTATGGATCAAAGACATAATTCTCAACAGAAACTTGCCCCTTCTCGCTAGATGCAAAACTTAAACTAGATTGTACCTTCCCACCTTCTTTTTTTTTGTAGATGCAAGACTTTAAATGATTAGACAAATGAGAAGTACTGTGTCTCGTTTCACCTGAGAGAAGATTTCCACAATGGAGACACTTCGCCTTCCAAACTCCTTTCACTTGCCTCCTTATGAAATCATTCCATACCGGTGAAGTGAGCTTCCTCTTTAAACCTTGACTTGGTAGTTCCTCCTCCTCATTTCCCCCTTCTTTTTGTTCACTTTCCACTTCATTATTTTCTTCAATTAGTAGAGGAACTTCCTCTAAACCGGGAGTAGGAGCCGAGGCTTGTGAGACGGGTAGGCTTATGCTTTTTGGATTGGACATTTCTACATGAAAAATTAATATGTAAAATGTGAGAAATTAACATGTAAAAGGTAAGAAATTAAAATCTAAACTCTCATCTGCTACACAACACATTAGCACCACATTATACACACATACACACACTGCCTAAGCTGCACGCCTAAATTACACACACTGCACTGTACACACACTTACACTGCATAACACCATTATATTTATACACACACACACACACTGCACAAGCAGCACAACACCATTATATTTATACACACACACACGTATACATCATTACACACACACACTGCACAACACCATTACACACACACACACACATGCATACATCATTACACATACACAAAAAAACCCTATAACAAATTAGACACTCATGCATACATCATTACAATTTACACACACACAAAAAGTGTGGAAATAAATTAGATAAATCACATTAAGACTATAATGTGAGTATATATGACTTTCTATAGAATTGAATTTTAGATCTCAGCCAAATTAGTTCATAAAAAAAATCAAGAGCATACCTTACAGTTTCTCCTCGGCGGCTTGGTCGCGCGGCTTCGTCGGGGCAAGGCGGCGGGTGGGGGGTGGGGATGGTGTGCCGCTCGGTCTCGGTGGAGGGGTGACTTCGTAGAGAAAAGATAGCGGGAGGGGGGCGCGAGACGGCGGGAGGCAGTAAACTGAGACGGAGACGTAGAAACCGTGAAAATGAGATGAGGACTGAGGAGAGATGGCACCGCAGGCAGCGGCTGTGAATGTGCGAGCGAGTGTGAGAGTTAGGTTAGGGTTTTTTGTTTTGAATTGTTAGAGGTGGGATAGGATATTGGATAGATTAATTTAAGAATATCATTATAATTAATAAGATATGAAATTATTAATTTAGAAAATAATATTAATGGGTAGGCGGATAATTAATGGGTAAATGACGGGTAATTGGCGGATATTTCGCGGGTAAGTGGCGGGTATTTCGCGGGTATTTCGCGGGCGGGTATACGGGTTTCGCGGGTATGGATAGTAATTATCCATACCCATACCCACGAACTAAATGGATAGTAGTTTCAAACCACGAAACTATCCGTGGATACTAAATGTCACTCAAACCCGCTACTATTAGGGTCGGATATCCGCAGGTGGCGGGTATCCGCGGGTAAATTGCCATCCCTACCCACAATTAGAAACAACCAAAATTACTCCACCGTTGAACCACTCGTCAACGGGAACATATAAATTAAAGTAGAACATGCACGACTCATCAAGAGTTAAAATAACTTAACCACCACATCCTTCATTTTTCATAGATTACTCAACAACAAAAAGAGTTACTCACATGCACATACACAAAAGGCACAAAAAATATAACGCGAAATTACACACAAACTCCCCACACTTAAAACGATGCAATGTCCGCATTGCATAAAAATATAAAGGAGAGGTAAGACGAGACTTCCCTGAATTAGTGTGCCAAGGCGGTGCGCATGTGGTGACTGGACAAGTTGCTCTAACTTGCACCCTTAAATCAAACTCCCATTTATTCAAGAACAACAAAATAGTGGGTTGCCTCCCACGTAGCGCTAGGTTTTAACGTCGCCAGCCGACGGGAACCGGTGTTATCCAAATTCCTTTTTGAGCCTGAGCCATTCCATCGCTTGGATTCGCTCATCTTCTTCACACACGTCTGTTGGTCCTACCAACAGACAATCCTCGCCGTCATCCTGCAGGAAACAACATTCGACTATTAGGTCAACAATTGTAATACCTGAGCCGTTCTTAAAATATGATGCAAACGGTAAGAAATAGAAATGTTGAAACGAGAAAAAGTCGACAGTGAGTTTGGAAAATCCAACACCGGTGTGTACTCTTCTCCAAACCTCTTGCTCATCCGTCAAATCTGGATAGCACATCTCATCTGCTTCATCCACCAATATCAGCTCAACCAACTCTGCAACCACATCCGAAGACTCGTGCTCAATCGACTGGGGCGGAGGCGGTTGCTGTGGGTAAAGGCTCTTGTGGTGGTGGCTGCTGTTGTGGGTAAGGCTGCTCAGGTGGAGGTGGTTGTTTCCTTACTTCGTAGTACGAAGTTGTCTCCATCGCAGTGTAGGCGACATCCCCCATGTTCTCCGGAGCACAGAAGCCCGGAGAACGAATCCAGTTTCTCTAGAAAATATTCATTGTTCCTGCGTACACAGAAACAAGAAAACAAATCACACGCAACTGGGGAATACAAAAATAAAAGGCAAGGAGAAAAACAAACACGAAAAACAAACAACACAAGTAAATGCCTAAAGCCTTCCCCGGCAACGACGCCAAAATTGTTGGACAAAAAAGTTTACCTAAGTCCCTCGCAATCTTACGAGGTTGTCCTAGCGAGCAAGCTAATCCGAGTTGTCTCTCAAGGAAAATTTAACAGGGCGTTCATCAACATTACCACACTAAAGCAAGTGAATTCCTAACATTCTAATCACCAAGAGAAGTTTGATTGTCGCCTAAAAACTGTAGATTACCTAGGCAAGAAATTATAGAGAAAGCAAGACGATAATTAAAATGAATAACCCTAGGCATGAATCTAATAGACAGATAGTAAAGCAAGAATATTAATCTCATCAACACAGACACGAATAAATCAATAAGCATAGATATATGTAATGACAATAAGCGAGAAAACTAAATGAATGAATCGAACAACCAAATCAAACACGATAAGAACAAACAAGAAAAAACTCTCAACTCAAATGAAAATGAGAATGATTAAATCCAAACCGAGGTAGAATGTCGTAGCAATCCAAACACGAAATCAAAGTTCAATACTAAAGCATTACAATATCGAATAACTCGTAAAATTGCCAGGAATCGTCGCTGCTCAACCAAAGGCGTGGAACCCTAGAAGAATAGGTTGAAAACCTATTTAAAACTGCTGGCAGACACGCGTGCCAGCGGCCGCTGGACCCCGGACGGCGCTGCCCCGAGCCCGCTGTCCTTTTCGGCGCGCTGGGGCAGCGGTCGCTGGGAAGCAGCGCCCGCTGGCCGACCCTTCGGCATCCCGACATCGATTTCTCGTCGTTCCTTCTTCCTCGACCCTTCTCGGCCACCGAACCACGAACAATCTTGGTCTCTGAACCTAAGAAATCACAAACGAGCAAGAATGGGTGTTAAAAACGGCCCTTAAGGAAGAATAGGAGAAGAAAGCGAACAAACAAGAAGCCGGAAACGACAGAAAACCAACACACAAACCACGGAAACAATGTTCTGGACTTACTCTCTGAGATTGGAAACTTGGGTGCTAAACCTTATAGCACTCCCATGATTCCCAATCTACAGCTTACTAAAGATGGCATTTTTTTTTAAGATCCTGAGAAATATCGGAGATCAGTTGGGAAGTTGAACTATTTGAGGGTGACATGTCCTGACATTGCCTTTTCAGTCAGTGTGGTGAGTCAGTATATGTCATCTCCAACTGTAGATCATTGGAAGGCTGTA
>JAYJMF010000044.1:922574-961528 GCA_036873715.1 Salvia sclarea | reverse complement strand
ACATCTGTTTGGTACATTGATTTATTAGTTGGATAATAATGTGATTTTACATTTATATCCAATTAATATTTTAAATTAACTAAATCATCCATAACAATTACTAAATTAATAATTAATATTTTTTATTTGTATTCCCATTAGAAAAAGATAACTAATCTCCCTAAATTTGCTGGATTACTTATCTAAAGAAAAGACCTAAATAGGAGCGAACCTTTGACTAATGCGGGGTTTGCAGATTTTTTTTTGAATACCAAACAATGAGATAACTCCATCTATATTTGTTATCTTGGGCTTATTTATGATATCAAACATGCCCTAAGTAACTTAACCAAAAATCAATCTGTTCACTCATTTTAATCTTGTATTATTATTGTTAAATTTGAAATAGCTTATGTGGGGTTTTTTGAGCAGAAAGGTTATTTATAACTAAGAAAATATATTATATACTCCCTCCGTCCACAAAGAGTGTTCCACTTTGTGGATGACACGGGTTTTAATGAAAAGTAAAAAAATTGTGTGAGTGGGAAAATGGTCTCACTATGTGATTTAATAAAAAGTGAAAGATATTGTGTGAGTGGATAAATGGTCCCTCCACTTTTTTGCCAAATAAGGAAAGTGAAACACTCTTTGTGGACACCCAAAATAGCAAAAATGGAACACTATTCGTGGACGGAGGGAGTATATACTAGCACAAGAGTGCTATTCTAATTTCCATAACAAAAGTATGATGAAACAATGCTGCTATGGAATTCTGGTATAGTGGGTCCAGCATTAATTCAAATTTTGTTACGCCTTTAGTTTTCTACTTCACTTTGCCAATAAGCCCTAATTCCCAAAATTGGAACTCCAATTTCGCCCTAATTCCACCACTCTTCCCCGCCTACGCCACTGAAGCTCACGAGCTATCGAGCCTCGTCCTCCATTAGTTTGAAACGCTTAGATCCGAGGAATTGCCCCTTATTTTCGTTGCGAGGAGGATGAGGAGTTGGCGTCTATGACCGGACAGAGTAGGATCTACCTGCGAATAGCAAACTTCTTGTGGTTTTGATGCAATTGTCTTAGGCTACAGCAGCGACTAGCCATTACCGAGGCACTGCTGGCATTTGCAAGGGTATCACCTAGAAACCTAGTTAGATTTTCTCCTACATAAAAGAGGAATTTGATGGTTTGGACTAAACAAGCCGAGCTCCAGCCTCTTTTCCGGTCGGCTTGATTCAGTTTTACTACAGCCCTAGCAACGGATGCCGGGCATACCTCTCGTGGCTCGTGAAGCTGCGTAAGTGTTTATTCCGATACACACACGCTGAAGCATTTATGGTGCATTGAGTGGCTTTGTGATTTTGTAATTGGAGTTTATATTCTTTGCCCATCTTCATATTTCTACGTTCTGAATTTAACATTGATCAGGATATCATAGATTATAAGCTATTACCAATATTATGGGGTCCCTAAACCATTCAAGTGAACGTAAAGCGTCTGTTGTTTCCATTACGTTGCAAATAATACCAATCATATGACATTTATATCTTTGATATAACATGAAACCTTTATGGACGATTAACAGCTGCAAGATTTGTGGGTCACTTACACAATACTGCTTCTTATAGTTCTTTTGACTTTTTTGGCCATGGTTCTATTGCAACTTGGCTTACAGAAAGTTGTTATTTTTGGTGTCCATGATCCAATATATTGCAAAATATGTTCTCTAAAGATTGAATGAATATGTCCAAGTGCTGGTCAATTGATTTGAGACCATCAACTTGTAATATGAAACAGGAACTCTTAGTCTTTAATAAGACAAATGGCAGATAGATCCATGGACTTGACATCATAAGTTCAACCAAGTTCACCGCATGATTGTTAGAGGTCAACTAGGATCTTTTGTGCAATCTAATTCGTGGAACATAATTTGTTTTTGCAATTTGAGATCTGATTGTTAGGGGTCAACTGGGATCATCAGTGTAATCTAATTCTTGGAACAGGAATTGTGTTTGCAATTGCAGTTACTCCCGAGGTGCGGACCATATGTGTCGCCAAGATCCCCGTGCGCATTTGTCTCCAGAAGAGCAAATTGCAGCCGAGGAAAGCCTCTCAATATACTGCAAGCCTGTTGAGTTGTACAACATTCTTCAGCGCCGTGCTGTTAGAAATGTAACTTTCTCCCATCAAGCTGCTTCCTCTTCCTCTTATTCCTGCACAGTTATTCATGTTATTGCTAATTAGTTGATTTTTTGTTATTGTTGATTAGCTATCAACCAACAATGAATTCTGTTTCGTTCCGATTTCTTTCATATGGAGTATATGTTTCTTGGATAGCAATTACTAACCAGGGAAGGTTCTTCTGCAGCCATCCTTTCTTCAGAGATGTCTACGGTACAAAATACACGCAAAACACAAGAAAAGGTAAAACTCCTTAAAAGGATTATCTTTGTCATGATTTCTTTTCTGAAACTGATTTTTTGAATCCTCCGAAGCCACGACATGTTAGGAACTGCTAACACCACGTGTCTAATTTATGCAGTCCATAACAGATGAGGTCCTTTATTTTACAGACTATCACTAATGAGTTTTTGCACTCTGAATTCCCATGATCCTACTACAGATTTAGGAAGCACTGACAACCATTTATATTGTTATCATGATTAATGATGTTCCTTTTATCCTGCATTTTCTTATTTGGTAATTCTGAACTTTACCTCTACGGCTATACCTCTACTAGATCAACTTTTGTAAAACTATGAAGCATTGGATTCTCTGACGAAGAAAAATATTATGCTGTGCTTTCCTTCGTCCTGGCCTCTAATTCCTTGTTTCTTTTATAATAAGCTCTGGATGGTGTCCTCAAATTTTGTTTTATGTTAATCTTGGACTAGGTAAACCTGTAAATTCTGATTGGTCTGAAGGTTCATTACAATGGCCAATCTTGACGTATTTGTCAGAATGTGCCATTTGGTCCTCCCTCAAATATTACTTACACCTACTGATCCAATTACTTCCTAACTGTTTTCTTTATTCTTCATTAAATTCTGTCCAGTTGATATATGCTTGATAGTTTGAATCTGGGATACATATCTCGTCATGCAATTTCCTATACTGATGTAGTTTACACATGTATTGCTTTGTTCTTAGGATTCAAATGACAATCTCGCTACCATCAACTGTAAATGATGAATCTCAAATTCAAAGTCTGTTTCCTTTATGTATAATGTTGGCAAGACCCGTTTATAGTCCTGCAGTTGTAGAGGTAGTGTTGAATCTCTGTTCAACTCATTAGATTCTTTTGTTATCTCATTCATTTGCTTCCTCTCTGACTTCTTATTGATGCAGGATTCTGCAGTTTATCGATTCAGTCGAGAATGTATATTGACTAAATGTACTGGAGATGATGCAATGAACCAAGATGAAGCAAATTTTATTCTTCCTGAGATTAATAAACTATCAGCAGAAGTAAAATCAGGCTCTCTTACAATTTTGTTTGTTAGTTGTGGTATGCTTTTTCCCTACTTGCTGTCTACATTAGCAGATAGAATGGTTGCAAATTTTCATGTTTTGTTGCTATCTTGTAGCTGAATTGTTTAAGGAGCATCAGAATGCGCCATTGATTTCGGGTGAGTTCGAATATATTGGATAGGTTTATCCTGTTAGATAAGGCTACTTGTATAATACAAGCTGATTAAGTCAAATTAGTATTTGAATCTGCATCATTGTAGGAACTGATATCAAGCATTTTTCCAAAAAACAAAACCAATAAATCAACCAAAAACAGAGTACCAAATTATAGTTCTGGTCTCTTTAAACTCTAATTTGGTCTGTTTTGTCAGATTTTTAGGTACCATGTTTGCAGCTTCCAAAATTTCTAGAAATAATTAGCATATGACCAATCTTTCAATAAGGTTTGTTCTATACTAGGTACCATGTTTGCAGCTTCCAAATTTTCTTTTCATGTTAGTCATGTTGAGCATATGGATTGTTCCATGAAATTCCAGGAAAATCAATATGGAATTTGATCAATAAGATTCTCTTTTGTATTGCGAACATTTTATTAATGTGGCACTGAGTTCTGCCTCTCATATGCTTTTCTTTCTGCTTGTAATGTCTTTTCACTAGAATGGTTGTCTATTTTATTTTCATTTATATTGCAAATTAGGTTCTGCCCTCCCCTATTTTTCTTTTTCCACTTCTAGTTTCTTCTTTTTGTTTGTCTGATCATCCTGCCTAAGTTTTTCCCTTTTGATGATAGCTAATGTTGGAGGTCACTGCTTCCTGGGTAAGATTCCAATGGAGTTGCTTCATTTGTCGTGGGAAAAGTCTCTGAACTTGAGTAATGGGGAGAGAGCTGAGATGCTATCAACTGTTGACTTGCATTCCTGCTTCCTGAAGGTATGCAGTCATGATAATTCTTGCTTAGTAACATCTTGGGTAACTGAACAAGATGGAACAAAACAAGGGGTGCCACTCAAGTAGAGAAGCCTGCCCAGCTATTGGCCTATTATTCAATACTGGCCAAAAGTCTTTGTTAATCATTGACATCTGATCATTAAGCGACTTGTTAATTGTGTACTAGATTTCGTTGCTATTCTTACACTAGAAAGGAAGTAGCTTGATCATCTAGATCAATATCTCAGCTTTCTGAACACAAATATTCTAGTGAGTGTAAAGATATACATATTTTAAATACAATAAGCACATTCATGACGTAAAACCAAAACTATGTACTTGTCCTAAGTTATATTTCTAAAGCTTTCTTATTAGATGGGTCAACCCATCATGGGTGCAGTATTTCTGGAAATATTAGCATCTTCTGATACAAAACTATCCTTACTGATGTCGATAAAAGATTGATAAATATAATTTCTTACACTTGTGATTTTTTTTTTTTTATAACTGATAAGTTAACTTCGTAAATTAATCATCCTCATCCTTCCGTAATCAAATTTCTCAGTTTCTATTCCCTGCTTATCCCAACTAATTCTTTTCCACAGACGGGCAGTTTTGGAGAAGATAAATGCTTTTCATTTCATAGTCCCCATGCTGGAGCTATGGTATGTTCCCATTTTACAGAAATCAGAACTTTTTTTGTATCCAGAAAACCCTTTTTAACATTTTGGATGATATTTTGCCATCAGTATTGCTTTTTGTTGATTACTTGTATGTGTGCTTTTCCAAAGGCTTTGTCTCAACAACTGCAAGTCCGTGTTGCAGCAGAAGAAGTTGGGCTTAAGGAGAGATCTCCTTATGATTCATTCTCATACAATGATGTTCCTTCCTCTACTTTGCCTCAGATTATCAGGTAAATTCTTGCATAACCACAATGCAAATAGTCAAATACGTAATGTTCACCATGCACATTGTCTGACAAAAATAGCCACTGGTGGCATCACTCATCTGAGTATAAAAGCAATTAATTTGAGAAAAGATAATAATCTAAGTGGTGTTGGACTACCTGGATGACCTATGTGATGCCACTGGTGGCATCACATTGCTTTTTCTGACTTCAATTCACCACAAGCACTACCTGGAATGAGAAAAAATATCAACCTAAGTGGTGGTGGGTGGATGGGTTGTTTAAGGGCCTGAGTCCTACTCTCAGCCTTGCAAATATAGTTGGGTTGTCCTAGCAAATGCATGAAGACCGTTTTGACATACTGAGCTAATCAAACCTCAGCAACTATGTCTCTGATCTCTAAAACAGTGAACTGCTAAAAGATGGAAATGCAGCTTGCTTTGTTGTGATTCATTGTCCGTAAACAATATCAGTATATCACGCTATATTGCAATAAATATGGACTCTCCTTATCTTATTAAGTTCCTGGATATTGCTCTACTGCTATATGAGCCATTGATATCTTACATGCCAGTATGTATGACTGAGGCAATCAGCAATGCACTAAGAGATTAGAGAAAGGATTTCCTTTCTCTTTCCTTTTTCCAAACCTCTTTCTTCATGAAAAAGAATTGATGATCAATAACATGAATCTTGTTTCTCATAATGTGTGCTCAGTGAAATGGCTGATAACTATGTGATGGACTATTCTCTTTACTTTGTAGCATGTGAACATGCTTTTGCCTCCCTGTATTCGGGATTGAGAAGTACAGAGCTGCAACTATAAAATTGATCATGTAAATTAGGAACGTGACTTAAAAGAATACAAACAAAATGTTCCTTTGAATTAGTTTCTCTTTCTTCCTGAAGCAAATGCATCATTCAATATCCTTATCTCATTGCCTCAGACAATTTGGTCAAAATGTTTCTCACTTTGTGGTAATTTGGCTTTTTCGCCTATCCCTTTGGTTGTTGCCATCCAGGTTGAGGACTGGAAATGTTGTTTTCAACTACAGATACTATAATAACAAGTTGCAGAGGACTGAAGGTATTAGCTACTCATTGTTCATTATGCTTGTAGAAGATGCCTCTGGTTTCTCTACCTGCATGGTTTGCCTTTGTTTAAAAGGAAGTCAGTTTGTTCATAACATCCTTATCCAAACATAACTCCTCTTTTGGTTTCAATTACTATTCTGAATTGCATGCAATTCTTCGGAGTCTTACTGTCATTTTAATACTAAATTTGGACAAGAAAGTACAACATTTCCTATTCCATGTAATTTATTTACCATTGCACACACTTTTATGCATCACTATACCACCACCTTGCACTAGAAGAGAAAAATTATAGAGCACCTATATAACCTTAACAATTTTATCATTGTTAAATTTCGAGATCATGCTGGTAAAAGATGTCTTGTTTTCCAGATATTTGAACATTGGGGTTGACATACACAAAATATATGTTTTCTGGTAGAATGTATGGTATCAAGGATCTTAGTACTATGTCTTACTTCCAATGTCTTATCATGTAAATCATTCATGTTTTTATTTCAGCAATTTGTCTATCCAATGATTCATTATATAATTTTTTGTATGAGAAACATGAAAATTAAATTACGAGGGACAGTTGTTACAAAACAAGATAAGACAGTTTTGAGGAATTAGCCCTTCCCTGCAAACTGAAAAAAAATTTCCCTTGACAAACAACTTCATACTCCACCTAAATCTAAAAGGTTCTTCTCTTAATAACCTTACTAGCTTGAATTAATTTCCATTTAGAGAAAACAGAGTTTTGCCTCCAAATTGCGATGAGATTCCCTCTCTGCTTTCACTGCTGATCCTATGAGCAATGACTCTTAGCCTTGTCTGTCAATCTGTTTAGCACATTAGCTGAGATGATAAAGAGGAAGGGAGAAATTAGGATCACCTGCCTACATGCCTAGAACCCCTAGATTTTGTAAGTTGCAACTGTTGTCCAGATCTTGTACAACATGTTTCATTGTACTTGTACCTTTGTGCAAGCTTTGCATTTCATCCTTGTTGCTGCATGTGAAAAGGCTGACTTAATAATATGTATATGCAGTAACGGAGGACTTTACATGCCCTTTTTGTTTGGTCAAATGTTCAAGCTTTAAGGTACTTTCTTATTTTGTCCAAGTGCAAAATGCTCTCTGGACTATGCATTAATTCCTGAAGTTTATGTAACAGGGTCTGAGATATCATTTGCCTGCCTGCCATGACCTCTTCAACTTTGAATTTTGGGTTGGTGATCTTAATCTAGGTCATAAATTTTACAATATAACTAAAGAGCTATATTGATTTTTGAAGAAATTGTGTAGGTAACAGAGGAATTTCAAGCTGTCAATGTATCTGTGAAGACCGATACATGGAGATCCGAGGTCAGTATGTTTGTTACTTTGGCTGGACTTCTCATGTTTGCTAATAACTTTTATGCTTACATAAGCTGTGTGCAGTAAATTGTAAAAATATATATGGGTCTGCCTTGGGCATTAACGCTCCCAAGTCTGAGAAATAATTCTTAACATGTAATTCATGTGCATAATGTGATGTCTCTCAATTGCGATAAGGAAGCTGAACTAACTTCTATGCTATGTTTTATGCAGATAGTTGCAGCTGGTGTTGATCCTAAGCAACAAACGTTTTTCTTATGGTATGACTTGAATGGGCTAATTATTTTCAGAATAAGCTGTTTGGGATTTTAAAAGTTTAAATTTTGTGAAATAATTTGGGTGCAACACAGTTCAAAGGCACCACGGCGTAGAAAAAGGAAGAGCCCACTGCAAAATCCAAAGTTTGTGCATCCTCTTGTCTTAGATTCAGAAATGCCGGGAGCAGTCATTGAGCTTAGAGAAAAGACTGTTGGTAACTTATGCAATATATTTCTTGTTTGTTTAATGTTTATACTATTTTATTTTTCTATGCTCTTGTATAGTAGTAATGATTTATTTTGAGATTTAACCGTAGCAAGAGATGCATCACTAACAGCATTGATAATTCATCCAGCAGAAAGCCTTATTGCTGAATCATTGCTAAACTTGTTCTTCATTTGCTTTCATGCTGAAGTGTAAAGCTGTTGGTGTTACTCTGGTTTTAGGTTGCGCCTGTTGACCATTCGACTCCTTATACTTGTTATAGCCTTTAGATGAATGTGAAAATTGCTGTACATGGGATAAGTTTTCCTTCCAGAATTTCCTTTAGCTGAACTATCTTAAAAGATAATCATCATTAAAATCCTGCATAAATGTATTTAGATATTTATTTAAGTCAGATAGGTATGCATAGGTGTCGATGAACTTGAAATGAAACTTACATCTCACTTTTAGTTGGTGTAGAAGAGAGTGCAGACCGCGACGCATCAAGTCCCAGAGTTTCATCTGCCACTGCTCATTCATTTGCAGACCCTGAATGTGTCCAGTCATTACCTGGAAACAACCTTGCTCCGCCAGCATTACTACAGTTCGCAAAGACAAGGAAATTATCAGTTGAACGCTCTGATCCTAGAAAGTAAGTGAAGTCCTTGGATTTAGTTTAAAGATAATCAAAGAACTCATAAGTTCAATTTTCACATGCTTTGCCACCTTTAGCTTGATTTGACTGTCTTATCGTTTTGCTAACCATGTTTTTGGCATTTGTATTATATTGAAGAGTGACGTGTTTTTAAGGTAGTTTTTCCATTTTTCGAGATTCACATTGTACAACGTGGTTTTAGAGGAATTGCCAAAGATCCGTCATATTAAACACTGTAAAAAACAACAATGATAGAGATTTGGAGCCATATTTATTATTTTTCATGAATAGTTGTATTGCTTTACTTGAATTTGGTTCCTTTATATTGCAATCCTTATATACTAGATTAGCTGCAAGTTTATAATAATAATCAGGCTTTTATTAGTTGGACGATATTTTCTATGAATAGTTTTAATATGTTGAGTGGCATTTTGTACATACTTCAGTGTCTAGCTGATTCTCTTTTTCCACACTTTAATTGTAACCGTGATATTCAGCCAACTAAAAGGAGTTCATATTTCATTGCCAAGCAGCCAGATCCTTTACCCCACTATTATATACTTAGAGAAGTCATATGAGCATTAACTAATTATTTCTTTCTTTTTTTTGGCTACAGTCGTGCACTCTTGCAGAAGCGGCAGTTCTTTCACTCTCATAGAGCGCAAGTGAGTGGTTCGATGATCATTTATATCATTATCAACTTTCTACATGAATGTATATGCATGTTATGAGGTTCTACCCACATGTAATGCAATACAATTCTAAGGGGTTCACTTTTGGCATGAACCTTCCGTTGTACAGCTGTTGGAAAAACTGGTCAGATTTTAAATTATTGTCAGGGAAGGCTATAGTCTTGTAGTGGGTAATGTTATCTTGTCAGGGAAGGCTATAGTCTTCATGCAGTCAAAACCTTGTTTAAATATAAGTAAAAAGAGGTAGGGGTGATTGTATTCTGTGTCTGTTGGCCTTAAAATTTGTGTTATATCACTGGTGCTGTACCTGTCTTTTGATGACTTGAATCAATCACTTTGATATGTTAAATTATTCTATACTTTGAGGCTGGGTTATGTGTGTGTCCAAGGTAGTTAACGTTGCATTTTGAAAACAACGAATGCATTGAGAAACTAGTGTGATGGAAGAGGTTAAACGAATACGAATGCATTGAGAAACTAGTGTGATTGAAAACAACGAATGCATTGAGAAACTATGCTAAGAGAATTTTTGAGATTTTAAATTTAATAAATCTGGAAGTAATGATTTTTGTAACTTTACAGCCCATGGCCATGGAGCAAGTCTTATCAGATCGCGACAGTGAAGATGAAGTTGATGATGATGTTGCAGATCTTGAAGACCGAAGGGTATGCAGTCTCTCCATGAACAATACTCATTTCTTCTGCTCAGAATTTTGAGCCTTTAAACTGGTTCTTTTTGAGGTTCAATTTTCTTTGGTCTGAAAGTTCTGTTGTGTGTCAAATAGGCAAAATCCCAAAGAATAACTTGTAACTTATGAAATATAAGCAGCATTGGCTTGAATTGCATCTACGTCAAGTAAGATGTCAAACAGCCTGGTGGCTCTTCAACTAGCATTAATCTGCTCTGATCATAATTTATTGGTGAATTTGGTTAAACTGGATTGTGTTCTCAGGAAAGTATCCTTTAATTGGTTTTAGTGTTCAAGTTTCTTATTCTTTGCGGTTGAGAACATCTGCAACATATGAAAAATATTCCATCAGTTGAAGTCTTTCTGCTATCCACAGACCAAGATGCAAAATATTTTAGCGAATCAGATAGGTTAAAACCAATTTCATTACATCATAATATCTTACACTATGTTGATATTATTGAGTGATACCATGTTTATTATTTTGGAGATTCATTATATTGAGTTTCCAAATGATTTACTGATGTGGAGCAGATGCTAGATGACTTTGTGGATGTCACAAAAGATGAGAAGCGGTTGATGCATCTTTGGAACTCTTTTGTTAGGAAGCAAAGGTCAGCAACTCTTGGTTTTTTAACCTCTTCCATTTTTACCATCTCGTGAGAATCTGCTCATATACCATGTTATGCACGCACACAGACAAATTTGTTAAAGACAATTCATTCATAAAAAGGTAATTCATACCCAAAAAGCATATGGCTCTACATGTATACAAGTTTTATATGACTTGGTACTAATTTACTGCTACATAGTAATGATTAATTATTTTGCAAAGAAAGAGTTTATCTATTTGTGACGTGCCTTGAGAAATGTATTAGTCAACTTGGTAAGAAACAATTAAACATCTTCACTTTTTTCTGCTTACAGGTCAATTATTTTGCTAGCTGCAACCCCTGGGTTTCTAAGAGTGTAATTTTTTTTCCATTTGTACAAATTTGTTTAAGTACATAAATGAAGACTAAAGTGTATAGTATTCAAAAATTCGAGGTTGGCTCGTTAGCTTATTTAGCAAAGCTCAAGCTTAATCAAGGCTAAACAAGCTCTGTAAATGTCTATTCATATTTAAATTATATTTTCCTTTTAAAATAAATAAATTACTACTTTTTATCTCAAACAAGAATATTATACTATGTACTAATGTTCATAGTTTTTTATAAAAGAACAGGTTGCTAAGACCATTATATACTTCTTGTTACTAAAAGTATGACAATATTAGTTAAATAGTAAACTAATAGTTTTATAAATTCAATGTATTTACAAACTTGCTCATGACATAATGAGCCAAGTATTGTCAAATGATAATGAGCCTCACTAAAAGAGCTAGGGTGAGCTTTTAAAGAATTAAGCTTTGAATAGCTCGATCCATTTAAGCAGGGTAGATGTATTATAATATTCTTGGTTATGAAAATGGGCTGTCAACTACTCTATTTCAGTACTCTTTTAGTTACTTTTATTTTCAATAGGGTGCCTCGGACTTCTGCTGAGCGGAGCAAACCTTTGATCACAGCAAAATAACAGCTACACATTTCTCTCTTTAGCTACATTGTATTAAACATCCCAAGTACAAATGCATGTAGACTAGGATTTATCCATTGTATCGGTGAAATGTATGTGTGGTCACTTATTTGATTACTTGCATATTGCTTTTCTTATTTAATTGTAATTTTTCTATCATGATGGCAGGGTATTGGCTGATGGTCATATTCCTTGGGCGTGCGAGGCTTTCTCCAAATTGCACAAAAAGGATCTTGTTCAGATACCAGCATTACTTTGGTAGCTTCTTCTACTGTTCAGAAATGTTGTTTTCATATCCCTTTTTTGATTGTTTCTGTTTCCTCGGAAAGTTATTTATCTTTTCCTATCTATTTTTATTCCGTCTATATCTGCTACAACACTCTGACGCCTGTAACCACAATTCTCTATCTCCAAGGGTTTAATGACACGCGTATCTAGTTTGCTAATACTCTGCTCTTTAGGTTTTATGGGTTGTTACTATTAATCGATTTTGCAACTTGCACAACATGTCTTTGTCAGTCAAATTCAACTCTCTCCTTTGATCCTATGCAGGTGCTGGAGATTATTTATGATCAAACTCTGGAATCATGGTCTTCTTGATGCTCGTACAATGAACACTTGTAATATAATCCTTGAGCAACCCCAAGGGGCGGACGCAGACGCAGACCCAGACCCAGACACGTGATAACATAGTGATGCCTGCAACTTTGTCATCTCTCTCCCCCCCCTCTGGCACAGGCAATTGAGGTGTGATCAGTATAGCTGCGGCTTCTCACTCCATTATTTAATCAAGTGTCATCCTTATCCTTTAGACTGGAAAATATTATGCAAATTTCAATTTTTTACCATCTCCTTTTCTGTTAACTGAACTTTGAATTTCACTTGGTTATTTGGGACCGATTGTTCAAGAACAATCCTTATTTAAATATCTTTGTTCTATGAAAAACGTGATATTTCTGCCCATCGCGTGGCTTTGTTTTCATTTTATTATTTGCGTAAAGATCGTGTATGTTATAGTTCATCAAAAGTATTGAAGATGGAATCGTGATGTGTTAATAATGAAAAGGGCAAACTGGATATTTACCTACCTACTTACGGAAACAATATAGAAATGTACATGGCTTTTTTATTTTTTTTTTGGCAAATAACATATTTTACTCATTGTAACCATTCTGCATTCAATGCCATCCAGTCTTGAGCAAGTTTTTAGTTGATATCCTAATTTAAGCTTATTGTTATTTTAAACCTCAATTGGCGATGGACCACTTATCATTGAAAGACCCTTGAATGTAGAATGCAATAAACTTTGATTTCATAGCACTTCGTCACTTTCCCTAAACATTCCTACCACAGTACTTCGCAATAAACTTTTAGGCGGCATTGTTGGAAAGTCATTTGAATTACATTAAACTTTTTTTTATCAGGAGCTTTAATTCCAAATTTTATAAATCAATTATTTTATTATATTACCATTGTTATGTGGATTTTTCTTTTTTTCATGTCAACCTATAAACGACGTCGTTTTTTCCATGTCAATCTAAGTTTAAGTGAATTTTCTGGGAAAGAGGGTTAAAACAAAGTCGTTTTATATGTTGACATGGAAAAAAACAAAAGTCGACGAAAGGGAGACTCATCTCCACGGATTCCAAGATGCGAGACATATTATAGAAAAAATTGAAAGATGAAAACATATTATGAATTAACGTAAGTTGGAATATATTTTGTGAAACGGTTGAAGTTGGGGACACAAAAGTACAAAACACTATTAAGGCTTGTTTTTTCTTAGGCACGAGAGCGAAACTAGTTTAATGTTAAAATAGGAAAACATCATTAAAATTAAAGAATAATGTTTGGGAATATTTATTTTTTGTTAGGCAATAGAGAGGTGACCAACAACAACAATGGAATGATCTACTTTTTTTTGTTAATTCTAAGAAAAACAATGAAATGATTTTTAATCATCTTATGCAGAAGTATGTAGGAGCCAGCGCTGCACCCTTCCCTTTCTCAGCTCCACCTCGCGGTGAAATTTCAACTCAAGAATGGGTGGAGTTCCAAAATTAGTTGATTTATGCACGGCCGCCATTGCTGATGAACTTCTCCAAGGTTACCAGCACTAACTATCAACTAATATTTCATTGATTTATATTTATACTTCTAATCTGGGGTTTTGAAGAATATCGTCATGGATTTTGGTAGCTGCAGGGGACGGTAACGACGATATCTTTTCAGTTATTTATCAACTACCGCCGGAATTGTTTGATGGATTGTTGCCGCGGCTGCCTCCATTGGCACTGCGCAAGTTGCAAGATAAATTGTGAGTTCTCTCTCCATTGCCATTGCACAAATTGCAAGATACATTGTGAGTTCAGAGAGAGCCGACAATATCTTTCCATATAATGTGCTCTTTTCTGGAAAGTTAAACATTGCTTGTCGAGGATTGAAAAAATAATTCCATGACACGAGTTTTTCTTATTATCTTATTATCAATCTGGCAAAACCTTATATCAATTCACACTACTTCAGAATGCCTAAATCTTGCTAATGCAAATTATTCTACCTTGAAACTTGTTTACACCCTGCCATTTAAAACGAATTAGAGTTGATAAGTCCGGAATCTGGTGAAATTCATTTGGAGGTGTCTCTGAAGGTTGTTGCATAGAATTCATCTTAGCTTGATTATCATAAATAATTTCTTGATACAGGCCAATAAACTTCATGGATAGCAGAGAGCATGCTTACGATGATACTAGAGACTGTCGAAAACGTAGAAGGTTGGCCAGAAAGGTGCTTTTGGCATTTCAAAGCATATTTTTAATGTGTTAAGGATAGAACTTGCATAACTGACCATTGGACTGTTGTTTGCACAGATGTGACATTTTAGATACAGCATGGCGTGCACTATACAAAGCTCGTTGGCCTGTTGGTCAGCAGAAGCAGGCTGTGGTCTGGTTTGATAGAAACAAAGAAAAGTATGAGTCGATAAATGATTGGCAACAAAAGTACTGGGAGGCACATTTGCAAGAGTATGTTCAATAACCAAAAAGTTTTGAGTCATACAGTTTTATTTAGTTGTGATCAGTTACTTCATTATTGAAAAGCTCACCTTGCTATCACTTCCAGTTGTGTTGATGCCATAGCAGAAACAGCTTTGCTGCCATCTTATGATGGTTCTATTGGGGAAATACAAATTCCAGGTTAGTCAATTTTTCGCTCCTTTTGATTCTCCGCCGTATCCTTGCGGGGCAGAAACTTCTTTCAAGGAAGAAAACTGGACTAGATGGATTATGGATAAAAATATGAAAAACTCAAGGTAGACTTCACTATAACAGAAGAGAACTGGACTAAGATATATGATGGTTTGTTTAAAATTTGAAACATGTAACTTCATTAGTTTTTGTATAGGTACCTTTCTCCATCACCTTTTTATGCCTTGGTTCTCTGTTACAAACTTGGCACAAACTTTTCTGGTCTTGCTCTTACTTGAAGTTTTTTCTCGTTCTGTCACATCTTATCTCAAGAATGTCTGTATTAAAGAAATGTTAGAAGTTGGGAAACCTGAAGCAGTCTGCATTTATTTTGGTTTATGAAGATGGTATACTGGAACAGATTGGTTGCAAGGATTACTTGATTAAAAGGTCACTCAACTCCCTCAAATTCTATCATCACTGCCAGCAGTTTGGAGTTTATGTCAGGTAGCACACAATGATGCACAAACTATGTATGACTTACCTTCCTTTTACTTTCGACCACTTCACTATTTAGGAGCGCAGAGCTCATTTCTCATGCTCTTATGACAAAGTGATTATGGACAAGCTTCTTGCAAGTATCTGCTTTCTTGTTCTTTCCTGATGTACAGTTAATCTTTCATTCTCTTGATGTAATATTAGGAGACTAGACTTTTTAGACATTTTTTCCTGTTGCAGACGACTAAGGCTTCCAAATGCATTATGTGCTGCAGAAACTTGTGTAAGTTCCCGATATCTATGTTTATTAATCGAATGATCTTCCATCTGCCTAAGGTAAGTTTAGCTTCTTGTTGAGAAACTAAGATATTAGCTTGTATCCATTTATTTCTAAAAGTGTCACTATTTTACAGGAGTTGTTACGAAACAGTAAGTTGGGAAGTCTGGAACTTCAGTGGATTAAATCCAATGACCATGTGAGATTTTATTCTTTTCTCATTTTCTTTAAGTCATGTTTCAGAGAACCGAGTTTCATAATCAAAGGACGTAATATGATGTAAGAGATCAAAGCTAACAAGATTTTCCCAGTGTGTGTGCATAATCATTCATTTTGCCAAAAGGAAGATAATTAATCTTTTTTTTTTTTTTTTTTGCTTTTCTCTGTGCTTGTTTTATGTACTTATAAGAAACTGGATCATGTTTCTTCATTATCAATGCCTCAATGTTTGCTGAAAGCTTCCAGAGCTGCCAATTTAGTTGGTAAGTCCTAAAAATGGAATTAGGATAATAGCCGATATATGTGCCTCCTTTTGAGATGTTTGCAGCAATTTATTGTCCAGAGTTACTGTGCCATCTTATGATGGAAATGTGGTCCAAACCAAGAGATACTCCCCAAGTACAATGATACTATAATATAGTTCACTCACACACTTATCCAGTATATAAATTTGAGACTAGAAGTGCATTACAACAGCAATCAGCTTGAAAACTTTATAAATTCACTGGTGTTGTCAGCATTAACAATTATGACTGTATAATTAAATTATGATGTTGAAAACAATTCCAATGTAACTTTTTCTTTTCTTTTCTTTATAAAAAAAGACTATTCAGTTAGACTAGTTCTTCTTCATTGTATTATTATTTTTCTGACCGATCTGGTAATTTATGCTATTACATAGATTATTTGAGTTCATCTTTGGTCATTGGAGATGTATATTTGAGGAATTAATTTCTAGTTTCTTATATTTTGGTTAGTCATTCTGATATGCCCTATGCAACTTCTCAGGTTGAGGGATTATGTAAGCTCCTGAACCAGAGTAGTGAGACTCTGAAATCAATTGAATTTATGCATTGCAAGCTTTCTCCAGATTTTGTCAATGCAATATGTGATTCACTGCACATGACGGGTCTTCAAGTGCATGGAGTTGAGCATTTCTCAATCAAGAGATCAAGCTTTCTTCAGGCTGATTCATCTTCCGTTCCAGTCGGACTCACATCATTCTTAACAACTGGAAGGTACACACATATATGTGAATGGTTCTTGTTCAACGATGAACAAAAGAAGACCCTAACTTCTGAAAATTGCAATTTAAGTGACTCCTAGGTCTAGGCTAGTGCAAAAGGCATTATTTCCAAAATAATCATCTAAAACTAATAAATAACTGAACTGACAACTTAACGTATAACAACATATAAAAGAGTTCAGCCTTCCTAACACATTGTTAAGGATGTGTCCTCTTTCATATTCTAGTGCCGCCAAGTTTATACATTCAAAGGCACGCTCAAGCGCCTCGCCTGTCAAAACAGCCTTGTCTGCTGAACAGAGGAAATTGCCCATGTATTTCTGCCACGTCTAAACAATTACTGACACCATTCTCTAACCCGCACATTTGATCAGCGCTTGTGCTGCTTTGCCGGCATCTTGCTCCAACTCACCATGCTGCAAAACATGATCAGCATAAATGAGGGTTTCACTAGTAAGGTGAGCACCGCCGCTGCATTGCTGATGGCCAGTTTCAATAGGGACACATGTAAGATTGGATGTGCCCAAGATCTGGGAGACAACTTCGGCCAATACCTTGTACGACTAACAATACCCAATACTTGAGCATATTAGAAAAAATTAATTTATATAAGAAGGGCCCTATACTCGTGGTACAAGAGCTTTTTATGTATTGCATGGATCATGTTGGTTCAGTAAATTGGACCAAATGATAGGCACTCAGACTGGATACCTGACTCCAAAAAGTTTGCTCGAAGGGAGGATTGACACCTAACTTTAACAAATAAATAGGAAGTTTATAGTAATCAGTTAAGGTGACATTTCAGTGCTTTGTCTACTTTCCAACATATTGTTCTCTCACTATTTTGCATTCTCAAAAGCCTGATGATCATTTATTCCTGGGGAAACTCTAGGACATGGTGTTAGGATTAGTTGACTTTCTCGGTTTCTCCTTAGCTCGACTTTTTCAACAGGATTATAAGCTTTTCTGTATGACTTCTCCTGTGGTTCCTTATTTGGGCATTGTAGCCTGGGTATCTTCCGAAGGCAATTCAAACTGCCGATGATGTATAGTAATTATTTTGTATTCATTCTTATTTGTGATGAGAAGCAGTTGTATGGCTGGTTATTATATCGAAAAATGGGTTCGACAATATTATATATTACATAGGAACTTAACTCTTGCAGTTGCTCAGTTCTTATACTTTATAAATTCAGCATCTAGATCGTTTTCTTTTCTTGTTATCATTCATTGATTTGGACCTAAGCTAAATCCACCCTTCGCAGGTCCTTGCAATCTTTAACTTTATGTGATGACCATCTGGGGCGAAATTTCGCTAGGGGGGTTTTTACTTCCCTCCTTGATGCTTCATCCAGTCTTTCCATGCTAGACCTCTCAGAAAATAGTGTCAGTTGACCTTCGCTGCTTGTTATTTAATTAGCATTATTTCTTTGACCAAGAGGTAACAGCATGATTTTAGATGTTATTGCAGATCTCAGGATTCCTTTCTCAGTTTCGATGGAGATCATCAAGTTCCCCTTTTAAAATAGACAAGTCATTGCAGTCAATACGAGTGCTCAACTTAAGGTAATTTAATAAGTTCACCCAAAGTTCATTCTGGATCAATTTATTCCCACCTATCATGGGAATATTCTTGCAACATTTAAACTAGCTCTACTTTCACTTTCAAGATGTATGTGAGCTATTTATTTTTAGGCAAAACACATCTAAAGGTCCTTATACTTTGATTGTTTGTTTCAATAGGTTTTTGTATCATTAAATCCTTTTAGTTGTAATTTTCATGTGATTAGATCCTTTTTAACGGATTTATCAAATCCATTAACTATTCCGTTAAATATATTCCACATCATCACGAATAAAAAATAAATAAACTCCACCTCAGATTTTAAATAAAATTGGAAAATCTCATCCACGGCGGAAGAAGAATAACCGGGAGAGCATCACGGGCACCAGACGTCCTTTCACACAAAATATGGATGGGAGAGTTGATCAAATTTAGAAACTAAAATAAAAAATCTGAAATTGACATAAGTGAGATTCATCCGAAGAGTTCACCCATTTTCCCAAATTTAGAATCTTGGGCTGCCAAGAGCCGCCATCAGCAGAAAGATAATGGAGGCTCAAGGATATCTCCATTATCCAGCTTGTTTCAACTTTCATAACAATTGGGTTAATTTCCTCCCATTGCTTTAATATCTTTGCTTGTAATCGAGCCACAACTTCCTATGTTTGATGAGTTGAAGGTCAAAGTGTAATTTGATGTCAAGTTTACCTTTTTAATAATTGATGATGTGGAATAGATTTAGCGGAAAAGTTAACGGACTTATGAATCTGTTCAAAAAGGATTCAATTACATGAAACATAAAACTAAAAGGATCTAATAAAGCGAAAAAATTGTACAAGTACCTATTGAAACAAACAATCAAAGTACAAGGACTTTTAGATGTGTTTTGCCTTATTTTTATCTAACAGATCAGTACCTGTTCATCATTGATAGAGTTGTTAGCACTTTAAGTATTTACCAAATAAAATGCAAGAATGCTCATGATATTTTTGTTGAATCATTTGGCAAGAGTCATGATATGAAGTTTAATCAAATGAATGAAAAGAGAAAATTGAAGCAACTCATCTGCAAGCATGCTGAAAGGATTGCAAAGAATTCTCTATCTCTGGCTTTCACAATGGTGCATTAACTACCCCTCTTCTCTTTTTGCACCGGGAAATATCTTATCCTGCTAAGACTTTGATTGTTTACTCTTTGAAGTACAAGAGAGGAGAAAAGTTGAAAAAGGCCCAACACTCTGCTCTCATAAATTTGATCCGGGTCTTGGAGAGTACTAATAAGTCTACTCATAAGAACATTGTTTTATTTGATTAGCCTTGGCATGTATCTATGTATGTCTGTTTTCCTAAATTGCCCCATTTCTGTTTTGCCTTCCCACTCTTCACTCTAATAATATCTGGATCAAGAATCTTTGAGGTACTTCATAAAACAAATGGCTGCACATGTCTAATTCTTCTGCTTGTTTTCTCACTGCTTTCCAGATGAGAATGTTTTTAGCAAGATGCAGTGGTAGCTTGATTTACATCTGGTGTATTAATTTATTTTTTTTCCCTTTCTTTTCTAATTGCCAGGTCATGCAACTTAGAACAGGATGATGCAGGGTCTCTCAGACACGCCCTGAATTGCATGCCTAATCTGGAGAGTCTTGATTTAAGTGACAATCCAATCGAGGATGGAATCGGGTAGGCTGCCCATCTCATATGCTTCTCGTTGAACTTTCAGGCACTGATGAGTTAAGCTCTACTGAAGAATATCGATTGATATCTTTATTCTTATTTTTTCTTCAGGAGCCTGATCACCTATTTTACTGAGATCTCTGGCAGAGATGTACCGTTTACTGATCTGAAGCTTGAGAATTGTGACATTCCATGCAACCAAATGATTGAACTTTTTGAAGTTCTATCAATTATGAATACACCTCTTCATGTGCTTTCTATCAAAGGCAATATGCTTGGCAGGTATACTGGCTGAAAAGTGTTGTCCAAGATTTTCTGATATTTCATTATTAGTGAATAGCCATAATTATTTTGCTTTCCCCAGTAAAATTGGGGCCCCTTTAGGAAAGTTTTTGTCCACAGGTATTTTATCTCTTGATGCTGAAGACATTGGACTCGGTTCTTCTGGTTTTCTACAAGCTGTCAAGGAAATATCAGAAGAATTGAAGATTGCTAATATAAATATAAGGTCCACCAAGATGTCACCTCTTTTTGGTTATTTTTACTTTGTGTTTGGATTGAAGGACTAGAAGGGTAGACATGAAAGGTCCATCAACGATGCTTGGATGAGTTCATTCTACAATACATTTGAAATTATTAACTCTGAAGTGATTTTGATGCATTTGAGATCTCTCATTATTCCTCTTCTCAAATCAAATCATTCAATCCACATATGTTCTTAAGTCCTTTATGCTTGTCAGTTTTCATATGTTACACACACACACATAAATTCTTGACATTTTCGTGAACTTGTTGCAGCAATAACCAAGGTGCACTTGGAGCTGCAAAGTTCATATCGAGCCTTGTTAAACATGCTGACAAGATTGTTGCAATTGATGCAAGATATAACTTAATTCCTATGGAATCTTTATCAGTTATATCTTCTGGCTTGAAAGATTCAAAAGGTGGCTGTTTATGTATATTCTCGCTGGAAATTTGAAAAATCTAATTCATTATTTTACTTGAGTTTTTTCATCTACAGGGAGACTGGAGCATCTGGACTTGACTGGAAACACTTTTTGTCATCAACTTACTGATGAAGATTCTGTTTTAGCTCAACTCCAAATCCATGGACAATTTTCCCTTAATGTCGTATTGTCGGCTACCCCACATATACCGTATGACAATGATCCTTAGCTGCACACTTCTCGATGAAGCTAAGTCTCAATACTTCTGTTGGTTTCAGTTCTGGACCAATCTGCTGTAATAGTATCAAGCAAATAGGGCAACCGTAAGAATTTACCAAGTCGTGTCGGTTACATTTTCTTGTTTAGATTACATTATATATTCATCTATGTTTGACTGCTGCCTATCTGATATTCTATGGTGACTAAAAGTAAGAAAAAGAATATGTTCAATGTTGGTCATTTACTATCTCCTTCTTTCCACTGTTTGCTTGATTTTCTGACATGCAAAAGTGTATGTAGGATTGAATGCATAATAATTTAGCTTATCATAAACCAATTTTATCCAAATCCAACCTGTAAAGACTAACCAACCATTTCTTAACAAGTTTGCAGTTTTAAAAAATTGTTAAATCTGTTAAGAGGACAGCCAACATAATGAAGTGAGATGAAGTTGACAACTCCAATGCTTATTTTACTTGGGTTTTGTCCAAAAATAAGTGGTAGGTGGGATGGCTTAGTCATGAAAGTTGGTTTCATTTTGTATATTATGCTAATCATATTCATATGTCTTTGCAATGAGAGCTTATCCTATTTTAACAAACATGCTATAGGGTTGTTATTATTTCTTGGTGCGACTAATCATCCTTGTTGTTGAGTGGATCTTGTCAACTTTGTTGCTCAAAAATCAAGCTCATTTCTGCACAAGTTTACACTTAGTTTGTGGGGCTATCTTATGGAAGGGATCATGCATGCTCGTATTTCGATTTATTTGGAGGATAAATAAATAGAAGATGGTCTTCTTCAAGGATCATCCAATTTTTGCGTTTCTAATAAATTTTCACTTATCAACCAACACTGCGTGTACACTTGAAAATGCCTTCTATCAAAGCACAAGTATGGTACTAGAATGGAGGCGGAGGCAAATGAATTAGAGTTTATCGTAAAAATTATCAACTTCGATTTAATAAAATAAAATTATAGCTCACAAATATATAAAGTCTACACATTGTTGTGTTAATAAACAAATGTGCATCTAGTGAAAACAGATTAAAACTATATCTAAAAAGAGATGGTCTCTTGTAAGGACGTCCTCACGTGAGAATGTGTGGGGACTACAAGTAATTAGGAAATGAGATCACACACACTTCATTAAATTCAATTAGAATTTGTAATTTTATATCGTCACATGAGGACGTCCTCACTCCTCATAGAAGGTTGCTCCGGCATGAAATCCATGGTTGTCCTCGACAAGAAGCTCTTCTCATTTTGTGTGTTTGTGATATTCATTCTAAACTCTATTACATGAAGCGAGAACAAGTCTGCTCCTTTGTTCATGCAATATTTGTATAAATAAGAGTAATTTTACAAGACTGTATTGACATTCCACGACACATAAAATTGAATAACTTTAGTTTGTGCCTCTTATATATATCAACGAGTCTAAAACTAAAACAGTAAAAAATGCTTCAAGGCTGGAAAGTATGTGCTTAGATTCTTTATGAGTCCTGAACACTGCGTTGCACCTTTTTATAGGTTAATGATGGTAATGATGAATTGGATAGTTTAAAAGCCATAAATCTTATAAGCAATTAACTTGTTTTATACTCTTCAACTAATTATCCAAGTTTATTGGTATTCAATGCTTGGTCCCAACTTCAATCATTGTTTTCTCCAAGTTTTTGTCTCTATTTTATTTCTGAATACCCAAGTATTTATTATGTGTTTGTAATGGTTTGCTTGAGTTAGTCGACAGCCACATAATGGAAGGCTAATGGGCTTCATTTGTCTTCAACAAAATATGCAATCAACTAATTTTTTGTTTATGTCGAGACTCATTGATATCAGTGTAAAATGATAAGATTTTATAATACTCCTTTCGTAATTAAATATCTTAGGAACTCACTTTCCAAAAAGCAAGCGAGATACAATTTTACTTCTCCTATCTCTAGTTATTGTATATAAATTAAAAAAAATAAAGAATATACAATGATTATTAGAATAATATTGGAATTTATCATATTTTTGTATTGGTATTCGAAATATAATATTTATTTACATACAAAAAAAGATAAAGTAAGACGTTTAAAAAAATATGGAGGGAAGGTTCGAGCGTGGAATAATGCACAAATTTTGATTAATTTATAATATTACAATAACAATTATAACGTTTTACTAAAAAAATGAGATCTCTATTATATTGATATATTACATTATCTATTATATAAATATATAAGTGACATGTGTCAAATCATATGGTTTGAAAATTCTAAAAATTGGTATATGTAACTTTTATACAAATTTTAAATCATTTGATCATTGATATTAGGCTGATATTACTATACATCCATCATCCATGGATACAATAAAATACTATCATACTGTCTTCAAAAACGATTTGAGGGTCACTTGTTGATAGGCTAAATCCGTCATTTTCACTAAGCCTTGTCTAAATTTGCACCCTACGATTTTTGTTTTAACTTATATGGACACCCGTTTCTTATTGGGAAAACTGCAAATTAAATCATGAACTTTAATCCAATTTGTAATTATAATATGACTTTTGAATCTTTGCAATTAAATACACAAACTTTCAATTTTTTGCAATTACAACATGAGTGTTTTTTCCGGTGAATGAAAAATCGAGTCAACACCGAATATATCCAACGAGCACCTGGCGGGCGAGACCGGAGCGGGGTTGCTCGTGGGGATGTGGGTGCTGACTCGATTTTCCGTTCGTCGGAAAAAACATCCATATTGTAATTACAAAAAATTGAAAATTTATATATTTAATTGCAAAGATCCAAAAATATAATTACAAATTATGGTAAAATTCATGATTTAATTTACAGTTTTCTCCTTATTTTTCCTACGTAACAGAATCTCCCCAGAAATGGCTAAATCAGATAATGAAGCCAACTTGACATGTAACCGACAGTGCATTTCCACCTAACTATATTTTCTCCAAAAAGAATACAAGAAAAATCTCATTTTGGAGTATGCAATTATTTTGACAAAACAGGCCCATTAATTTCATGAATCATATTATTATTTCAAAGTTTTCTAAGGATTGTTAGGTTCACTGTCACATTTTCTTTTTGAATTATATTAGCTTTATTTTGTTGGTTTTCACCTCTTCCCTAATAAAAAAATAAAAATAAAATATACCAAGTCATAATAAATTTGGATAGCAAAACGCTTGTAGTCAATTTTCCGGGTTCCGTAAAACATACTGTTTGTTTAAGAATGATTTCTACTAAATTTGTGAAGGAAAATGAAAATTGAAACCCAATTAATCATTCTTACAGATAATAATGGAATAAAGACTCAGATAGTTTTAAGTGGCTATTCTGATGACGTATGATGATTGGTCTTCAATTTTAAAGACTTTTATCTATTCTCTCTGTTTAATAAATTCCCTTTAATTTGTCTTTGCTGCTAAGTGTATGCTTCCGCTGTCGATAGATTATAAATTGTTAAGAATCTGTGTGGATTGAGAATAATGAAACCAACCACTTCTCCTTTTTATGAAATTAAAACTCGAGCTTGCTTTCATACTCATAAATAAATTATTTCAAGATTAATCAATTAACTTCTTGAATCTTGAGTCCGCCTATCACGTACATCAATCACTTTAGGAAGTTAGTTGACATAATTAATTAATAATCTCTATACATAATAGCTAGGCCTGGTAACCGGGACGGTACCGGTTTCCCGGTACCGGTATACCGGGAACCGGTACCGGAAAACAGCCTGAAAACGATCCCGTCCCGTCCCGTTTTACAGTTACCGGTCGGTACCGGTACCGGTTAATCGGGACGGTACCGGTACCGATTTCCCGGTTAGTCCCGATTTTATTTTTTTTTTGAGTATTGGGCGACGGGCAGCGGCGTGGGCCTGGGCCGCGTGGCGCGGTTGTGGCTCGGCGACGGCAGCGGGCAGCGGCGAGGGCTGGTGGGTGGCGACGGCAGCGGGCAGCAGTGAGGGCGGCGGCGTGGGCCGCGTGGCGCATGGCTGTGGGCCTGTGGGCCTGTGGTGGCGGCGAGGCGAGGGCGGCGGCGCGGCGACCGGTTTGGGGAAGAAGAAGGGCGGCGGGCGGCTAGGGCACGCAGTCACGCAGTGAAAATTCAAATTGTCATTTTCTTTCTTTCTGTTCTACTTTACTTCTGTAATTCTGTTACAGACTTCTTATTTCATATTTCAATTGAATTAATGAATTTTAATAATATAATATATATTTAAATTATAAAAATTAAAAAAAAAATGGGAACCGGTACGATACCGGTTCGGTACCGGTTTCCCGGTTCCCGATTTACCTAATAACATTGTGTACCGGTACCGTACCGGTTAGGGGTAGTAACCGGTACTCGGTACCGGGAACCGGTACGGTACCGGTTCGGTACAGGTTTTCCCGGTTCCCGGAAAACCGGTTACCACCCCTACTCCCCTCTACCCTGCTCGCCCCCACCGCCTCTCCCTTTCGGCCTCATCCTCCACCACCATCTCCCCCATCAGCCCCGCCGCCTCACAACTGTGATTGCTTCCCCAAATGCAGCTGCGGGAGGCGATCGGAGCGAAGCGGACCGTGCGCTGCACCACCGCGAGTGCGAGCTGGAGGCTGGAAACCTTCCCTCACCGGCGGCGGAAGAGAAGGCAGGAGTAGGCCTCTCCCCTCGGCCTCAGCCTCCACCACCATCTCCCCCATCAGCCCCGCCGCCCCCCACCCTCCTCGCCTCTCTCAACTCCCCAATTAGGGCTCCGTAGGCCTTGCGCGGCTGCAAGCGGGGATGGTGGTTCGCCTCTGTGAAGGAGACGAGAGAGACAGAGAGAGAAGATAGATAGAGAGAGAGGGGGAGGGGATGATTTGGAAAATGCTTTTATTAAAGAAAATACTAGTTTTTACACTTTGGCAATATTTTGGACAATTAGTTATCCACATCAGCTATATTACGCCATGTATTTTCCATGTCGGTTTCGATTTCGCTGGAATTAAGCCGTGTGGAAAATTTCAGAAAAATTAAAAGTTCGTGTATTGTGGAATAGAAATAAAAGCTCATGTGCACTTTTAGATTCCGCCCAAAGTTCGTGTATTTACAGGCAATTAACCCAATTTATTTTAGTCATAATCAAGTACGAGGAAATGGATTGAAAGGACAATTTTGGTATTTTGCAATATTTTAGTCATAATCACATCATTTTATCAAACCTTGTAATCAAGGAATCCAAACACATGATTAATAATTCAATCATCATTTATCTTATCAATCTAAATTATTTAATCTATCTCATCAAGAAAATCAAACGCCGTACTTAAACCCCTTCCAAGCACCAACCATCAAAACGTCGCCATTTTCAAAAATCTTAACACCATCGAATGGATCGACATTCGACACTGTGATCAAGAGGTGGGCCAAGATCGAGGTTGATGACATACTCCATACTCCACGAATTCTCATCCCCATATTCCTTCATCATCCATATAGCAATTCCACCACCATCAGGTGATTCATCGCAGAAACCTATGGAACCCCTCAAGGCATACAAGCGCCTATAAATTTTTCTTTTATGAAGAGGAGGAACAGTGAAGCTGCGAAAAAACTCTGTTTCCAAATCGAAACAAGAAATCCGCTCTATGAAATCATAATTTGACGATACCATCCAATGGAGATTTCCGTGAGCAAATGCACCAACGAAGATGAGACTCCAATCAAAGGAGTCAGTAGCTTCAATGAGTCTCCATGATCCCGTTCCAAGAGTGTATACATAACACATGAACCGAAGCTGGTTTTGCCCATCCAAACCTTGAGGATGAAGCTAATTTTAATTTTTAATAAATATTCTGTAGATATTTTCTTGATTGAATAAAGAATTTGTTTCATTATATTGAAAATGGATTATGAAAAATAGTGAATATGGATAATATTATTGTTATGTCCCACCAAAATTCTGATATATTATTGTGATTTTTCATCAAAAAAATTCCTCAGTCAGTAATACATAAATATTCTTTGGTTTGATGTCTGTCTTTGCTCTACCAAGGCTATGTTATACTAATGAGATTGCGTTCTCCATATTATAGACAGAATCGTTTATCCTTCTCCACACCATCAAAAAATTTGAGTGAAACTATGCTTATGTGAGAAACAGAGGGGTTATATAGTCCTTCCTGCACCAAACAAACCACCAATTTCTTGACTAGTCCAAGTCTTCTTGGAGTAGATAAACATCTAAAATACAACAACATTGAGAGTATCGCCACGCTTGAAAACTTTCATAAGTTGAACAAAACGAATTTCCTTGGATATTGTCATAGTTGAACATCAAGAATGCTGGCTCCTTTAGCTTTTTTTTCTTTTTCTTATCAAATTATAATAAATAAAATTTTGGAGAAGACAAAAAAACATATAGAAATTTACTTGATTTACCTCTAAAAGAGGAAGATACAAAAAGCTTTTCTAGTTTGATAAAGACAAAGGCATATTCAAATTTACATGAGCGAACCTCATTTTGTCCTTAGACGTGCAACAACAACAGCAACAGCAACAGAAGTGTTCTCTGTTTTGGTATCACGGTGAACAACGCAATCTCGTCTAAGCAAATGATCCCTCTTGCTCTACCCGAGGCTATGTTATACCTAGTAATATACTTATATATACCAACAATCAAAATGAGATTACATCCTCCACACCACTGATACTTTTGAGTGAAACCATGGTTGGAGTGACGAGCTGCGAGTTTATATGGTAGAACTCCTCATGCCCAGCATCAAACAAACCACCAAGAAAATCATGTCTAGTCTTTGAGTTCATGCGGTAGAACTCCACCCCAGCATCAAACAAACCACCAATTTCTCGACTAGTCTTCGCCCTGTTGGAGTAATACATGAACCTCTTGCCATCCGACATCAAAACATCACCATTTTCGAAAACTTCCACAGGGCAAACACACTGGAAATAATCATACAAGATGGGATCATTATTCAGGTCAAGATTGCTGCGAACAATGACATACTTCTTCGTCCACGACTTCTCATCCCCATATTCCTTCATCATCCATAAATCAAACCCACCGCCCTCACACGATTCATCGCAGAAACCTATAGAACCCCTCAAAGCATACAAGATCCTCCTCATTTTGTTTCTTCGAACAGGAACGGTGAAGCGGCTAAAACACTCTGTTTCCAAATCGAAACAACAAATCCACTCCACGAGATGTGGATCCGGCGTTACCATCCAATGGAGGTTGCCTTGAACAAATGCAGCAACTTTAACGAGACTCGAATCGAACGAGTCGGGAGCTTGAAGGCGTCTCCATGATCCTGTTCCGAGAGTGTGAACATACCACCCGTTTTGCTCATCAACAGAGACCACCTTATATTGGCCGCTTATTCTGCTCACCCCAAATCCAAAGGCATTTCCGTGTGGGCAGCGGAGCAAGCAAAATTCGCGGGTGATCGGATTGCATACATAGAAAGTGCAGACACCGCTACGGATATCTTTGAGAAGAAGAAAACCGTTTGCAGAGCCAGATAGAAGAAGGCAACCACCTGCATAACCATCTACTCGAGAGAAATCAAACATCCTCAGTGGATGGCGGCGACGATCGAGATCTTCCAATTCGGAAAGGTGGAACCAATTTGAACGCCCCATACGCAACGAGAAAGCTAGGGCAGGGCTGGATTTGGCAGAATGGGACTTGATGAAATCGTCGGTCCCCAGCAAATGGAGCCATGGTTTGCAAACGCATTTGCTGATTGCGACGCTTCGAACAGAGAGTCTCGAGAGGATGTCGGTGGTGATTTCTGACGGTAGACTTTTGAACAAATCTGGCCACATTTTTTGATGGATTCAAAGGGATTTTGCGGAACTATACGATTGGAATAGAAGGAGGGTGTGGGGCGGAGAAGTAAAGGTAAAGTGGAACTAGGGTTGCTAATTTACTACTGTATTTTTGTTTGGGGAAATGGTAAAAAAAACACCCTTTATATCTATCTCCAACCCAACACAAAAACTTATATTTTACACTAGAATTTCTTCACCTACCCAACACCGGAAAACCAAACCGAAAAACCGAAATTTGGCAAAAATGAAATCCGAATCAAATTTAAAATTTCGGTTTGGTTCGGTTCGAATATTCTGTTTTCGAATATTTTGCTCACCCTTAATTTTAAGTATTGTGGACTTTTCTCTCTTCTCTATACTCAAATTTGTGTCAATATTGTAGCAAATACTCAATCCACTTTTCCAACTTTCAAAATTGCTACTTAGTCCTTACAGTTCCATTTATTCGATATTGTGTTGATTTGGTGCAGTGGTGATGAAAAAGAGAAGACGAATAGAAGGATTGAAGTATTAATAGTAGGATTTTATGTTAATATTATTTATACTTTAAATTGGGCTTTAATGGGTTTTCTTGTAATATGCTATATTTATGTTTTGTTGATCCGAAAATTGCATGATTAATTTCACTTCATATCAATTTGGTTGGTCGATTCTAATAATGAAAAATTTATTAATTCGTTTAATATTTATTAGATTAGTTTAGTTATTAATAGGCTATATTTATGTTGTGTTTATTCGAATGCATTAATTGACCATTTGTAGGAGAAATATACTAATCCGAGTCTTGAATGTTAATCCATTTTTTTATTAATTTGATTTAAGTTTATGTCTAGGTATTCCCGGTACCAAACCAGATGCCGGATACCAGTTAAACCGTTATCGATACGGTACCGAGAAGTATATATTTTGTGAAATCGGTACCTGGGAATACCAGTACCGAACTATAATACCGATACCAAACCGATTAAGTTAATATTATTATTATATTAATATTTAATTGTAAATTGTAGTAATTTTTAATTATTCAAAAGTTTGAATTTTATTTTATTTGTTGAAGGAATTGCAATTTACAAAATATGAAAAAAAAAATAAAAGTGTATGTTATTTGTTGAAATGATATTTAAAAAAATAAAAATAAATAAAGCGGTACTTTACCTGTTCTGCAGTGTAACGAACCGATCGGTACCAGTAGAACCGGTAAGCTTACCGGTATGGTACCGGCTCCCATTTTACCCCCCTTACTGGTACAGGGTGGACACCCCTAATCTCAAAGTACAAATAAATTATGCTATAATGAAAATGGAACAGTGAAATGACATAGGGCAAAAATAAGCAACAATAATACTCATTCCAACCCAAAATATAAGATATTTTAGCATTTTACATTAGAATTAAGAAATATTAATTAGCACAAAATTTTAAGAACTCAATCCCTTTTCTTACTTCCTAATCAATGATATCTTAATCTTGGAGTTAATGAAAAATTGTTGATTATGTATTTTTACAAGAATTTTAGGATTTAGGGTTTAGAATGAAAAGAGATAAATAATGGTAATTAGTGTATTAATGAAAACTTGTAAAGTGAAAAAATTAATGAAGAAATAGAGATTATTCATCTTGAATAAAGAAAACATTTTATATTTTGAGACAATTAAAAAGGTAAAACATATTAAAGTGATTTAGCTCAACTATAGACCATAGTGTCTGAATCTTTAACAATTTGAAGCGTTAACTTCGGTTTTCTCCGGTTCTTAGCAATAACGAAGACAAATGTATATTCAAGAAAGAAAGAGAAAGTGTTATACTTGTGTAACATTAATTACAATTCCTCTTTCAAATTTACGTTCTTAGCAATAACGAAGACAAATGTATATGCAAGAAAGAAAAAAATTGTTATAGTTGTGTAACATTAATTAAAATTCCTCTTTCAAATTTACTTGATCCAGCATAGATGATAAAAAAATAAATAAATGAGAAAGAAAATAAAAAAAAAGCAAGATATAAATTTGTACTCTGTTTTGAGTTTTCACCTAAAGAAAGGAAAACATTTCTCTTTCTGCTTCCCTGAGGGAGGCATTCGCCATGCTTCCCGGAGGCGAACGAAGAGACTCCGGCCGTCTGACGAGGATGAAGTAAGCACCGGCATCGAACCTGCAAAACAAAAAAGAGAGAGAGAACGCAAACGATACTTCCAGTGCCACCAACAGACCCGTCTGCAGCATCCTTAGGCACGGGGGGCTGTTGCAATTTCCATGATACCTTCCAACATTTGGACAACCTCCTCGTCCTAGGCCGCTGCGAGGGATGCACCATAAAAATCACAAGAGCAGCTCTCCTTACATGTTCCATGTTGATCTCATAATTGAAAGATCTTTTGTCTACGATTTCCTCAAAATGCCCTTTTCAAACTCTTCATGAGCCCACAATGAGAATTCTTGTGGTTAGTCTTTGCAGAGACATCAAAATCTCAAGCAACACCATTTCATGAAAATCCTATAACTGATTTTCGACTTACACATGCAGATCAGTTGTAGATGCAACAAGAGATGTTGTATGCAATATTCAATCCAAGCTTAACACAAAATATATATAGATTGGCATTTTGATTAGTTCAATTTCAAAATTCCAATCTATATATATTTTCCATACCGAGACTTCTGAGTGAAAGAAAGCTCGGAGTGAGAAGCATCGAGGTGAGGCAGTAACAGTCAGGGTGTGCACGAAAGAGACCACCAACTTCATGAGTAGTCTTAGTCTCGTTGCAGTAGTAGATAAAGATCTGGGCATCGCACAACATCAAGATATCACCATTTTTGAATACTTTGATAGGGTGAGCAAGTTCGAGTACATCTACACCGTGATCAAGATTCCGGGTGATGACATACTCCTTGCTCCAACATTTCTCGACTTGTTCATACTCCTTCACCAACCAGATAACAAGCTGAGTTCCAGATGATTCATCACAAGCACATAGGCAATCCTTCAAAGTAAACAAATCACCAACTAGTCTGCCATTTTCAAGAGGAGGAGCAGGGAAGGTGCTAAAACATTCCTTTTCAACATCAAAACAAGAAATGCACTGCTTGTCAAGGTCAAGTGCCTCTAGTGATACTACTACCCAATGTAGATTGCCATTAACCAATGCACCAAACGAACGACATTCGTATCGAAACGAGCTAGCTTCGCCTCGCCTCCATGATCCTGTTCCAAGAGTGTATACATGGCAATCTGATTTAGGGTTGATACAAACCACCTTATGTTGGCCACTAATTTTGCTCACCCCAAATCCATAAACATCTCCTTTCGGAAGCGAATGGAGCGCAATAAATTCACGAGTAACCGGATTACATATATAGAGAATATCAACATCGGCATCGAGATTGTTTAGAAAAAGCAAACCGTTAGCAGATCCCTTGATTTTTGCTCCGTCGGGGAAATCAAACTTGGTGAGTGGATCGGGATCGGGATCGAGATTGAGATCGAGTTCATCTTCTAATTCGAAAACTCTGCACCAATTTGTCTCCATGAGCGGCATCATGACAGCTAGGGCGGGGGCGGATTGAGAAAGATGGGCGCTGACGAAATCATCGGTCTCGAGCAAATGCAGCCATGATCTGCAAATGCACTTGCTAATTGCAATGCTTCGAACAGAGAGTCTTGAGAGGATATTGGTGATGATTTCTGAGGGCAGATGTGTGAAGAAATCTGGCTTCATTTTGTGGTGAATAGAGGGAGAAAATGAATCGGATAATAATTTGAAACAACAGAGACACAGACAGTGAAGACTGAAGGTATATGCGCTGGGGAATCGACTAACGACTAGTTACTCATTTTGCCCAAACAAAAGATAACATGAATAATGCGAAATAACCCAACACCCATTTGGGCCCCCAAGTAGAAATGACAGGCCAATAAACAAAATTCTAGGCCTTACAGAAAGGAATAAGCCCACTAAGATCCGTAACCTGAATCGGGTCTCAATTGAAGATATTTAATTGTATTTGTAATTAAGCATGCCCCAAAGTTGGAGCCGTAGATATAATTAAACCATTAAGATGAAATAATTCTAGTTGAAGCCAATTTATTATTTTAGTAAATCAAATATTAATACAAGGAGAGTAATGAAATGGGAAGAAATGACTTTCCCATAAATTTGGATAATTGAACAGGCTGCTCCATCCCAATTCCCAAAATGAAAGTTTGAAAGGAATAATATATATACAGACCAATTATCAATATGATCTTCTTTATCTAAGTGTAGGACAACCCTTCTCCATTTAGAGAGCATCTGCCGCTCAAATACGATCGTGATAGGAACCAAATAATAATAATAATAATAATAATAATAAGAATAATAATAATAATAATAATAATTTTTGTAGTCTGAAAGCTAAATCAACATACCAGAAACTTACGACTAGTCCAACACACGCACGAAGAAACATTGAAAATGAAGATAAATAGAGTTTCTCATTTCATTTTCATTTTCAAAGTTAGGTTACGGCAGATATTTTTTATTTGATAAAATATCTAATTAGCAGTGTATAGTACTAATATTCACTAATTCATATATAGACAACCACACACACACACATGACACATGATCTATCTATAAATGCAAACAAACTAAAACCAGCAGCAAATATTAATTATATCTGGTGTTTTTCACTACGTAACATACATGAAACCGTGGATTCAACTCATAAGATAATCAAAGGACGAGAGCAATAAACATATACAGCAAGTAATATTCCCTCCATTGCTTTTCTCCATGCAGAAATACACACACTCACTTGATGAATAAGGAAACATATTTATTCTCAAATCATTGCCATTAATTAACCAAAACCAGGATAAAATTCAACAAAAAAAAAAAAGCCCTCTCGCAAGTAGCTAGCTTACCCTAGAATCCAAAACTCCAGTTCATCCTGACCCCTTTTAAGAAAGCATCATGGACATCGCAATGCTGGAATGATTGCTTAATTATGACATTTTCCTGCAATCCCATCTGTGCTAATATTGTTTATCACTCAAAATTAGTATTTCTCGTCAATTATTTGAATCTAATCATATCCACGTTCACCCCTAATCACTTTTAATTTTTATTGGTTTTCCCCTTTTCTTTTATTGTTGCTGGTCCTGACCAATCCAGTTCACATGTTCAGACCGTGTTTCTTAACGTGGATGTTGGGAAATACGGTTTGGCCCAAATGTTTTTTCTTAACGCGTCCACTTGCATTATGGGATTGTTTAATAATTCTAACAGCCGCCTGTTTTTTCTTTAATTTCTTTGGAAGATTAAAAGAAATATTGGTAAGATAAATTAATACTACTAGTATTGGAACTGAATAAATGTAGCTCTAGCATTAGCTGTACATTTACTAGCAGTTTGGTCGCCCCTATTTAATTTGCTAGCCCCAAGAATTTAAATTTTTGAATCCCAGCAGTAGCTGCAAGTTTTATGACTAATTGGTTGAAAATAATAACTACGCCATTTGTCAATGTCGACAATCAATACAGTAGTATCTCATGATTTTAGTAACCATGTGTATTCTAAAATAAATCTTGATATATATATATATACCTATGATATTCTTATGGATCAGTAATATGTAAATTCTAAGGATAGTTTAGTGATTTGATTAATATAGATATATACGTATATATATTAATTATTGGTGAAAAATAAAGATATTTTTAAATGAAAAGTTTCTTAAAACTATGCCAGAGGTTAGGTAATTTCAGATGCATAATTATATAATTTTCATATGTGCGTCCACGTACCATTAATGCAGTTCGTCGAACATTTACCAGTATACATTCCTAATCGACGCAAACAGATATTTAGAATCTGATTATACATACCGATTAGGATTAGTAAATTAAGAAATTGGTTTTATATTCAAGATCGAATCTTCAATCTAATTAATGTGTTTTAACTGAAAAGGTTGAAGTAATCATCATTAATTAACAGTGACGTAAGAACAATTACGTAAATATTGTAACAAAATAATCAATGAATCTGTTGTACAAATATTTGCACACTCTTCTCACACCATATGTGTAAATCGTAACTATACAATGTAAAATCCCCCTTTTTCCTTAAACATCTACTGTTTGTATCCATTTTTTCACTATAAAGAATTCCAAGAAATCAAAATCAAAAAAAAAAAAGGAAAAAAAAAATGAACTGTAAATTTCTCGTTTTCTTTTTTTCTAACAATTTTTTTGTTATTGTGTGAGTACATTGAGCAACGAAACCCTAGTGTTGATCAAACTCCGAAAAGCCCTCTCCCCGCATTCCTCAATCTCCAAAATCCGATCTTCCATTTCATGCATTTTCTTTGACGCAATTTTGACCTCTTCCTCCGCTTTCTTCCTCAAATTCTCCAAATCCAACTCTTGGAATTCCCAAATCCCCCCCTCAACTTTCGCGCTTTTCATTTTCCTCCCAAAGCTCAATCCCATGCACGACGGCTTCCGGAACGCCGCCGAGCTCGACAGCCCGCCGAAGAGCGCGTTCGACACCGTCACCGTCGCCTCCACAACTCCGTCGATCACGTCCACCAGCTCCGCCTCCTCGTCGTACGGCGCCCGCGCCGGAGCCGCGGCAGCGGCGGCGGATTTTCCGATGGCGACGAAATTGGAGGAGAGCTTTTTAATTTCCTTGGCGATTTTGTTGAGATTCTTCGAGTGCGCGGCGGCTCCGGCGGAATCCTTACGCCGGACGGCGATCTGCGCGGCGGAGTGCTCCTCCTTGAGGCGGAGGAGGAGCGTCTGGAAGGTTCCGTAGACGTCGACGAATCGTAGGAAGTCTTCTAGAAGGTTCTCGACGAGGGCGGAGTATTCGCCGCCGCGGAGGGACTCGCGCGTCTGCGGGAGGTGGAGGAGGTCGTCGAGCGACTCGTGGACGGATTTAAGGCGGCGGAGGCCGTCGCAGAGCCAGGCGGAGGTGCGGGCGGGGGCGGCGGCGGCGGACCACGGCTGCAGCTCCGAGATCTCGTCTCTCAGCTGGGAAATGATCGGGTGCGACCGGCACGGTAGACTCGTAGATCTGACGTGGAGGGCATTTCGGGGTTTTATTGAAGTGTGCGAGGGCGGGTTGGGGAACGAAAGCGAGCGCCGGAAACTGGTCACCATTTTCGGTGCCATTTATTTAATTTTTGAAGAGAGAGAAGTGAGAAGGAGGAGAGATAGGAGGAAAATGGAGATGTTGGTTTGAGGAGAAGTGAAGTGTGTAGGCAGAGTATTTATATAGTGGGGGGACGCGTAGAGTAGTTAGGGAGGGGGCGCACGGGGGCTGGGAGGGATCTGTGAATAAATACAGCTGTTGAAGAAGGGAGAGGTGTATTCCTGTTATGGTGGAGCCTCAACATCACGTGCGCCGAGTAACGATCACGCGCGGTGCATGCGTGCAACCATTTCGTTTCACCCATGGCTATCATAGGGATAGGGATACAAACGTTTATAGCGTTTTTATTTTGTAATTTACGTTGTTCGGTCGTTTATTATGTGCTAAACACCAATTAAATAATGATTTGTAATTTAAAAGGTTGCCTATTAGCCTTAGCCGAAAACATAATAATATTTAATATAATGGCAAATTCCACGTGATATTTAAATTTGACGAGTTAAGATTCTTTAGTCTACATTAATATCACCAAATCGCACATTCTAATGCAGCTCATCACGGGTGTGTAAGGGAAAAAAAAAAAAAAAAAACTCTTGTAGAGGCTAGCTATATTTTCTATAAAAAACTGAAACCATATAGGTTATTGAATTCGTTGATGAGATCTTTTGCATGATAATTTGCAATAATTAGATAATTTTAAGATCATGTGAAAATGGGGAAAAAAAAAAAAAATTGACTTGGTAGGGGACTAACCCCCCCCCCCCCCTCCACTATGTATGTCGTCTATGCAGCTCATGCTCTTGAACAATATGTTATGCATTGTTCAAGTCTGGTGTGTTGAACTAATAATTTTTATGACATATATAACCAACGATCTTTATAGAATGACTTTTGGCTGACATAAAAAATCAGATATAGACTTTCATTTTGAATAACCCGAAAATCTATTTTAGCTTACGGTTCAATCCACGTGCACACACTATTTAGTACGATATTGTTTTATGTACACGATACATATTATATATTGAATTGAATATATATTGAAAAAAATATTAAATGAATCATACATTATAACCAAACAACAAACTAGTAAAAAAAATTCACCTTAACTATTTTATTTTATTTAAAAAAAAAAAAAAAGCGCTCGTGCCTCGTTGCATGAGAAACCATGCAGTATTACAGGCTTACAGCCGAGCAACTGGCACAAGCAGATCTTCTGTCGATCGCTGCATCCACTCTCATTGATGACAACCCACGGCTACTTGCTCTCTCTCTCTCTCTCTCTCTCTCTCTCTGCGCCCTTATTTTTAATTTCATAATTTCTCACGAATTGCGCAGCGAATAGTGGCTAGATTTGGATGGAGCCATGAAATTCTGGCCGTTTCCGGCGATTGATGGCTGCTCCGGTGGCGGTGCGGTGGTTCAAAGTAATGGGTGCAAAGTGGCCTTGCTAATCATAATGTTCTTCAATTATATTACTATATTAATTAGGTGTTTAAACTCATTTTGATTTGCTAATAAAATTCAGCAGAAGAATAATTTTGTTTATAAAGATAAGTGGTGGAGATTGTTATATGCGTAAACATGTTTGTGAATAAAATTTAAACAGTTTTATGCTTACAATAGATTTTTGTTTTGAATTTTCTTATATGATCATCGAAAATCTACATAATATATTTTTTAAATAAACTATCAATATATATATGGTATAATATCTATTTAGTACATAAAAATTAAATTACCATGACATATATATGATGTTTGTATATTTAAAATGTGTCAATATATTGTTTACAAAATTAAATACTACTATCATATTATTCGTGCCAGGAGGTCATAATTGTATAATAGTGGTGAGTGATTCAAATATTATAATTCACTATATAGTTAATTAGTGGAAATGATAGAATAATGTTAAATGATTTTGGACATGGGAATTTGACCTTTGAGTTTGTTAATATGAATTTTGTAGTTAAGTAGTAGTCGTTTTCCAAAAATTATTTTTTATTTGTTTATAAGAGTAAATCCTACTACTAGTTAATTCGGAGCTGGTTTGTTTGTAACTATTTTTACTTAGATATAAAACATGCACATATGAGGGGAATTAATAGTTTTCTGTAGAGGTGGGAATTGCTTCGGTATCGGTAAATCATTACCGATATTCGGTATACCGATACCAAAAAACATAAAAAGTGCATACATTATCGAACCAATTAGTTATTTGGAAAACCAAAATATTGATTGGTAAAATCAATTGGTATTTTGGTTATCCAAATAATCAGTTGCTCTTTTTTAAATAATATGGAATTCTTTATATATTGTTCGCTCCATCGAAATCAAGCATTGATCATCAAATCATTCGTTCTCAATTATCTAATATCTCATATCTCACGTGTAAAATTCAAAAAAAGCAATCCATAATATTAATAACTACTTGAACATAAAACAAAAACAAATGAAAGAGCAGTCAAACTTTAAAAAGTTAAAACAAGTATTATTATTTATTAGTTAATATATATATATATATATATATATATTAAATTTTTAGTAATTTTTGGT
>JAYJMF010000044.1:894830-914364 GCA_036873715.1 Salvia sclarea | reverse complement strand
TAAGCACAAGCTGAGTAGATTGACTGTCTGATCATCAGTCCGTGGACGTAGGAGGGTTTCTCCGAACCACGTTAAATCCTCGTGTGTTTACTGCTTTACCCTGTTTTTCTCTATCTGCAAACTGAACTTAACAAAGATCATAACTTATTAATTCTGTTTGTGGCGTGTTAACCAAGACTAAGTTAATTTAATTCCGCTGCAGAGTTATTAGTCTAACTGACCAATCTTCGGATAGTCAGTAAGATTCCTAACTCTTCTTTGTTTTTAAAACTAGAAACTGAACCTTCTCTGGACTTCAGTTTGGTGACTAGTTCACATACTGAAGTCACTCTGACTGATCCATCCTCAGTCTCAGTTTCTCAACCCTGTTTTAAAAACTGAACTCTGTGTCTTGCGTTGTGTTTTTCAAAAAGAAAAGACCCTACTGGTGTATCCCCCCCATACACCAGTTCAGTCACCCTTCGGAACCCAACATACCTATCTCCTTGAATTATTGCATTTACGATAATCATAATTAATAACATAAAATGATTAATTCGACGGGCCATAAACTAATTCATATAAACACCAAATTACACAAACCTGTTTTTTTTGGTATTTAGTCAGTTCGACGATTAATGGCAGCACTATCTGACCCCATATATTGTAGGGACGAAATTACCATATCTAAGTATCTAACCCCTTTGCTATATCCCATAGCTTTCTTTATCCCACATATAGTGTCCTACTAATAATTTTACAATTTTTAATAATATTTCTTATAAAGTAAAATTTTATTATTATATGTATAATATACCATGATTAATATTTATAATAAATTTTTTTAAAAAAAATATATATATATCTTGGAATAATCAACTACGATAATTATTTTTAAAACCAATATATATCAAAACCATACTGCATATGATTTTTAAACATTCTAATTTTTGTTACAATCATATTATGTAATAAAAAAATATAAATAATAGAATTATTAATAAAATTATGGGGCAGAGAATTTGATTGGTTGAACAGCGAGAGCCTCCATTCCAATCATGTAGTGATGCAGTTATTGTAGATGAAGGAGAATCGCCAAAAATGGATAACAACCACCCAAAAAGTGTGATTTTGGGAATAGTATTTAGTCATTTTTATTTGGAGGTGTTTGGTTTGGTGCATGCACAAGCTCACAACTTGAGGCTTCATCCTTAAAGGCCTCCACCGCCAGTACCTCTTTTTTCTGGTTAATTATAGAACTTTAGCTTTAATCTCAACTTCAATTAGTTGTAAAATATACTGAATCTATATGATCGTTTAGTTGTGGCGCGTGGAAAATTACGGAATACACATTTGAGTAGGAATCGCATCATAGCTTCATTAATTAAATACTGATGATTTTATATATGCATCTCTTACAAATATCCCTAATTTCAAACCTCCCCTACATTACAATAAAATAGAACATCACAAAATTTGGCCTCTCCCACAAAAATATCAAACCTTAAATCACAGATATTCTTGAGATTTATATTCAGTTTACAAAGATAGTACAAACATATATATGGATTCCTCATTTTCTTTTCTTTTCTTTTCTTTTTAGTTATTCTTCTACTAGTATTATTTAGGGGGTCTTATTACTTATTGTTACTATTATGGTTTTGGACGTTTCTTCATAATAATTCAATCAATAGGAAAAATAATTTTTTTTATATTTATTTAAGTTAATAATTTAGACACGACGTTCTTGATATGTCGAAGGAAGTATAATTATATACAGTATTAATCAATGACTCGTAACTACACCAATTATTTTCCTTATGTGTTTATGGCCATAATTATATGACTTGCAAGTACAAAATAAACACATGTATTTCTTCTGAAGGAACAATAAATAAATCTTGAGATGCACACGTGCAGAGAATATTTTAGCTAACTCTAACTCTAAGAGTAAGGACTGTACGTCGGTAGCAGTATCTGGAAAAGATTAGTAACTTTATTTTGATATATACTAAATAAACAAATCCATAAACTTAATTGGTAGGACGCACTGATTGTTGTTCACTGCTGCTAATAAAAAAATTAAAAATTACGTACGTTCTCTAATTTTTTAAGGCCTTCTTGGTTGATTAATTAACTCAAAAGTAATTCATTTTTTATTCCATTAATTAACAGAGACAGTTTATACCGTTAATTGTCATTATCGAGTTAAACTAATCCAAGTCAACAGTGCCAAATTAAATTCACTTTTATACTTGGGAGGAGAGGACTACGTACATGATAGATGATGCGATAATAGTAGAGAAAAAAATCACTTGCAATTCTAGTTAAAAGTCTAAAAAGTTGTAAACAGTGTCCTTACTAGTTTATTTATCTTAATTAAAGGTAAAGTTAAAGCAACCACAAAATAAATAAAATAAAAAACAGTCAAAACTCATTATTCATTGTGGTATCATTATTCTAAAAAGCACAGGATTAGACATCACAAGGAATTGAATAAATTTGACTTGATTAGATACAACATTGAACTCTCGCTTCAATTTGATTGACTTCGACTCAAGTTGAGTCTCTTTTATCTTTTTAATAAAAGAATTGGCTCAAATAATCCACGAGTTAACTTTGAGATATCCTCTTTCATTAGCCTCACCATAAATTAAATTATTAGTCACTTGAAGTTTGTACATAGGAGTTGGGCACCACTTCTTTTCCAATCAAACACTATTTAATTATTTTGCAATTATTGAAGTTAAAACAAGTTTACCTGTTAATCAAACCGACTTATTTTTCCCTTTCCTTTTTTCTATTATATATACTCGATCATCTTTTCATATAGTATTAAAATTTCAAATTTATATTTTTCCAATAAAATTCTTTGTCCGCTTCACACCTGTGGGGTCTTCCATTTCTGATGATCGAAGATCTCTCCTGATTTCTTTGGAAAAGACTGATATTTATTCATATCATAGTTTGTGAATTTTCTTCCATTTAAGACGGTCTGTTGGTTAAACTTATTTTAGATTAGCTTATTAGCTTTAATGAATAGTAATAAATAATTAACACAAATATTTGCGTTAGATCAATTGTTTGACGCTCCTATTTTAAGCCATGAGTCGAACGAGAGGGAGCTGAAGGCAAATCCGGAGCAAGTTCAAAAACAAAATTGTCGGCGGTCTCATTATCAATTAATGTAATTGTGGCTCATTAAATTTAAAAATTGAAAATATTGGATAATTGAAAATTAAAATGAACAAGACATTGAAGTAGTCCATTTAAGAGTTGATGAAGAGAAGGAAAAATGGAGGCGGAGGCAGTTGATGTTGATGATGAGTGGATGATTGTAATGAAATGGGAGGTGGGGACACAAAATACATAGCATAGTGTCTGCCTCAACTTTCGTCATTTTCTCCCCAACGATTTAACGTTATTCAATTTGTTCGTTGAAGCTGCTCAGATAGAGAGAGAGGGAGAGGGGCCTTATCTTCCTTTCCCTGCACAAAAAGCCATTTTACCACAGCCAACAATCATCAACATACAAATAAGGCTAAGCAGAGTCTGCAAGAGAGAGAAAAAAACTAGAAATACAGCAGCAGCACCTGCACTCCTCTCCTTAAATCCTCCCCTTTTTGGAAGTTGAAACACCGGCCCTATCCTTCAATCATTTTCCTACCTCAATTGCCTTAAGATTTCAACTCCCTTCCTCTCATTTTGACATTTTCCTTATACCGACTTCAAATGATGAATCACTTAGTTCCCGAATTTCATGAAATGGATGACGAAGATTCGCTTCCGACGCCTTCCAGTTTTACCAGACCTAAAAAGACTACCACGTAAGCCTTTTATGCCTTTTGAGATAAATTTAGTGTTCTTCCAGAATTATTTATTGTTTGAGAAATTGTAGAGGTGAAGAGGAGATCATGGAGCTGCTATGGCAGAACGGTCAAGTGGTGGTGCAGAGCCAGAACCAAAGGCCGTCGAAGAAGAGCGCCTCCTGCGGCGGCAGCGGGGAGGTCGTCGAGAGAGAGATCCGATCGAGCGCGGAGGAAGAGCAGCAGCAGCAGCAGCATTTGTTTATGCACGAGGATGAGATGGCATCTTGGCTTCAGTATCCACTCGACGATTCCTCCTTCGATCGCGATTTCTACGCCGATCTCCTCTACTCCGCTCCTCAACCGCCGCCGCTCATCGCCGCGCAGCCTAGGGCGCACGCGGAGATCCGTCCACCTCCGCGCCCGCCTATTCCGCCGGCCGCCAGACCTGAAAATCCGCCTCGGGTGCACAATTTCGTGCATTTCTCGAGGCTCCCCATCAGGCAGAGGACAGAGGCGGCGCCGCCGGTGAAGACGGCCAGAGAATCGTCGACCGTGGTGGAGTCCAATGAGACGCTGGCAGCGGCACCGGAGTCTAGGGTTTCACACGCGGCGGCGCCTCAGGTGAACGCGGATAGCGCCCCAGCGAGAATTGCCGGCACTTCAGCCAACGCCGCGGGTACATGTGACCTCACCGTCACGTCATCTCCCGGCGGCTCCCGGACCAGCTTCAGCGGGGAAACACATCAGAAGCTACCGCCGGCGGCGGATGATCGGAAACGGAGAGTAAGAGAAGCCGATGATATGGAGTGTCAGAGTGAGGTAAGCAATCCGCCATACTTTTTTAAACTATACTGCAAAAAAGAAAAAAGGAAAAAAATACGTATTCGCTTTGTTTTTGTTTTTTGTTTTTTGAATGTTCGAAAAGAATAGTTTTAGTTAATTTGTGGGTAGATAGATTGGAACGTGCGCAAGTTGGGTTATGGCGTCTGTAGTGGTGTGTATTGTAAACCGACCGACCAAGGCGAGTGTAGTCTGACTCTGACATGGGGGTGCATGTTAGCATCCGGGGGGAGTGCGCCCTGAACACGTGGCAGTTTTGAAGAACATTTATAGGCCACGTGGGCAGGGCGCAAGCCACGAATTTCAACCAGGTGACTAATACGAAGCTGATAGAGCAATGTTTTTAGCGCTAGCTCACGAGGCACTCTGCCTCTCCTTCTTTACATTTTAGTGGGAGTGTCACTCTTCCTGCTCCTGCTCTCTTATCTCTTGGGAGACTCAAAGACAAATTAGAATGCGTCACTCATAGAGCTACAAAACCTAAAATATATATATATATATATAAAAATAAATACAATGAATTTGGGTTCTGATTCATCCATACATATTGAATGAAACGGCGGTTGTGGAATTTCTTATTAAACTCTCTCGTTACACTCTCACTGTCACTGCTTCATCGATGTAAATGCCCCTTCATTTCTTGTGGTTGTCTTAGCTCTGCTCTGATGCATTGCCCCTTGAGTTGTGGAATGGTTGTTTTTGGGGAAATGGATATATCATATTCATATGTAGCGTGATAGATAAGATGATGCTCTCAGTTATTGTCAGGGTGGATGGCGGCTGAGGCATCATCCATGTGTAATACTATAAATTACTACTTTTTTTATCTTCTTCAATTTAAAGCTGCTGTGCCTGGAATTGGATGGAGGCTACCCTTCTTATTTATTTCTCTCCTAGGTTATATGGAATCTGAAGCCACATTTATTTGAATTTCAACCTTAATTTAATGCTCTTATAATTGTTTGAATTCATGCTCAGCTCCAACCTTAGCCAAAGACGAGACTAACCTGCTCCAAGTAATTTTACTGCTGCATATGAAGCACCTGCTTTATTAAATGATAAAAGTGACATGAATGTAAATTAGTTTCTCCTCTTCAGTCACATAAACGTTCCTTCAATTTATACCATTTCTTACTCATTGGTATAGGATATCGAGTTTGAAGCTAAAAAACAAGGCCGTGGTTCTGCATCCACAAAGAGATCACGTGCTGCAGAAGTTCACAACCTCTCAGAGAGGGTTCGTATAATTTGACACCTTTGTTTTGTCCTATGATTGTTTTGCTGCATTGCTTGAATGTTGCTTACTCGTGCAGAGGCGACGAGACAGGATAAATGAGAAAATGCGGGCACTACAAGAACTCATCCCACGTTGTAATAAGGTCTGATAGCTATCATGCAACAAAATTATATATGTTTGAAAGCCTTTTAGATTAGATTCTGATTTGAGCTTTTTCCTTGATTCAGTCAGACAAGGCTTCAATGCTGGATGAGGCTATCGAATACTTGAAATCACTTCAATTACAAGTGCAGGTAGATTTTCCTTGCTAGCTAGTATGAGCAATTCATAGCTTCAGGTTGTAAAATGAAAGTTTGCACGATTTTGTGCAGATGATGTCGATGGGTTGTGGGATGGTACCGATGATGTACCCTGGTATGCAGCAGTACATGCCTGCAGCAATGGGGTTGGGCATGGGGATGGGGATGGGAATGGGAATGGATATGGGAATGAGCCGCCCGATGGTCCACTATCCGTCTATGATGGCTGGCTCGGCCATGCCAAATCCTGCAGCCGCGGTAGCTCACATGGGTCCTAGATTTCCCCTGCCACCATTTCATATGCAGCCGGTCCCTGTACCCGATCCTTCAAGAATACAGCCTACGAACCACACAGATTCCGTGCCAAATCAGAACCAGCCAAGGTTTCCAAATTTTCCGGATCCATATCAACAATATCTTGGTTTCCACCCCACACAACTACCTATACCACAGGCAAGTTTGATCAGCAATATATATCTTGTGAAGTGCATCTTTTTCAGAGTTATGATATATCTGGAGTAAATTGAATTATGCAGAACCAAGGTGTAGTGCAGCATGATGCCAACAAGCCAAGCACCAGCAAAGACATTGGCAATCCTCATAACCAGCAGACTGGTAATTTAAAGAAACGTTCCTAGCTACTTTTTTGTGGTGCATTAAGTTGACATTTGTTGAATGAATGTGCATGTGTGATTTTGCAGGATGATGTACGAAGATGGGAGGGTAAGGGTAACTTTCCGCCCGACTAAATTTTGTTACTGAGTAGAGCACGAGTACACTCCATATAGATTATATATACAGCTTCTCTAACACGATTTGATATATATGTTGCACTACTAACATGTAAACGCACAAGTTATTTTTGTTATCTATATGTATGTTGTGGTCTCTAGAAATGGGTTGTTGATTATGGGAAATACGTGGTTTGATTATTGTAAAGCTGGAAGAATAATAATATTCCTAGGCCGCTTGACCTTTTTTGGTATCCTTTCATCGAGGTTAAAGATTGAAATAAAGTATTCGGGAATGTGGTACGTATATAATATTCTCTAGCTACGAATGAGCCTTCTATACTATTCCTAATCCTAATTACAGATGTCAAATGTTCGCACACTCAAACCTACCTACCAATCTTACTAAGCCTCTCAGTTAAACCATTCTCTAGATTTCTTTTTGAAATGCTTAAAGGATTCTATAAATAATTGAAATTATAATCTACATTATTCTTTCCTTTCATATAACTTTGTAACGATTCATATTTCTCAACACAAACAACTAGAAGTGTAACCAAGGTTTCAGAGCAATGTCTAGAAGAGAAACCACTATCTAAAGTCAAGTACGTAAGATCTTATCCATATTATTGAAGTCATAAAACTTCACCGACAATGGATTTGCTACATACCATCTAACCCTTTTGACTTGAGTCTAAAAACTCTTGTTCATTGAGTGTAACCAAGTTCAGAGTGCTACATGAATTTGCATGAAGAACTTTGCGGTTTTTGACTAAGAATAACCACACATAAAAGGCGCAGAAGCGGCTATCCTCAAACCACGCTTAATCAATCTTCAATGGTCTTGTTGGATATTTTCCTCATCGAAGAAGACGTACTTTTAACTCGAATCGGAATCCAACCAAATCAATAGGACACAAATCCATACAGTCACAGTCACAGATACTCCATATCGTAATAGATATTCGAAAATCACCAAGATTTATCTTACATATATTCTAAGAATCATTTCCATCAAGAGAACTCCTCCTACAAAATAACTATCGTAAATATTTCACGTTGATAGACGTGACTCAAAGATAGTCACTGCTATCTCAAAAAGCACACTACAACAATTTTTTGAGGGAACAATGGAACAATTTGTCTACATAACATGACAAACTTTAAAGAGGTGGTCTCCTGTATCCCGAGACATATATACATCACCTTATACTACTAGTTTAAATTTTATTCTCATTCCACCCTCATCACCTTAGAATATATGGTGATATGTATATATGCCCCGGGATGTGAACTTTTTTCGAATAATGTATAGATCATTCACTTTATAATCTCCCCATTTGTCATTTATTGTAGGTAAAACAAATAACACGATAACAACCAACTAGTACGGAAAATAAAGAAGTTGCGGTAATCCAAAACGAGTAATTTCATCAATGCATAAATTGCTTCCCCTTGAATTGAAATCGAAAAGTGGCATAGTCAAACAATTAAAGCATTAATAGCAGTTAAAAGACGATGAGTCTAGCTCTTCTCTCCTTCTTTGTGCTTGAGCTCTGATCCGTCATTTGATTTGGCAACAACTTTTGTAGTAGACACATTTCTGGAACAAGTGCCATTTCGTCTCAAAAGGCAAAGGTATTTATCACACAGCCTTTACTACACCAGAAACTACAACCTTGGCTAGAATATTCAGGATTTAACAACTATATCTCTATAGAAGCTGGGACATCTGCAAAAAAGAAATATACCCATATACAATAAGTCTGGTTAAGAATCATCAACATATTATTGCTTCTCATTAATCGACAACTTTCAAGGGATGCAGGAGAATTAAACATCTTCTATCTTTAAATGATTTGGCCAATTTGACTAGTCCTAAAATAAAAGATTTAGGGCCAAAAATTTAAATTGAGTTGGATTAATCTGAATATAAAATTGATGGGCCGGGTGCAGGAGAAAACGGGTCCATCCGACCCTGCTGCCTATTTCCGATTTCTTCACATTTATTTCTTGAACGCTAAGACAACTTTCTCTACTACTCTCTCACACTGCAAATTTGCACGTACAAATCCCCAAATCCCGAACCCCTAATTTCGCCTTTTAATCATGGGTCAGGGCACTCCCGGCGGCCTCAATCGCCAGCTCCCCGGTGACCGCAAGAACGACGGCGACAAGAAGGAGAAGAAATTCGAGCCGGCGGCGCCGCCGGCTCGCGTCGGGCGTAAGCAGCGCAAGCAGAAGGGCCCGGAGGCGGCTGCACGGATTCCGGCGGTGACGCCTCTGACAAAGTGCAAGCTGCGGCTCCTGAAGCTGGAGAGAATCAAGGATTATCTGCTGATGGAGGAGGAGTTCGTCGCTAATCAGGAGCGGCTAAAGCCACAGGAGGAGAAGACGGAGGAGGATCGGTCCAAGGTCGACGACCTGCGGGGCACACCAATGAGCGTTGGGAATTTGGAGGAGCTGATTGATGAGAACCACGCCATCGTCTCCTCGTCGGTCGGGCCGGAGTATTATGTTGGCATATTGTCGTTCGTGGATAAGGATCAGCTGGAGCCAGGATGCGCAATTCTGATGCACAATAAGGTATATATTTGATTGCTATGGTAATTAGGGTTTCTAGCTGGTTAGGGTTTTGAATAGTTTGTTTACGTGATTTCGTTATGGAATTGGAGGATATTGAGATTGGTTCTTTACAATTACATCTGAAAGTGGCGGGTGAAGATTTGATCTATGTCACGGTAGGAGGGGAGCAGAGTGGAGTTGTAGTTAATTATAGGTTGTTTAAATTAGCAATGCTACTTCTGTTCTGGGCGACTTACTTGAATAATTATTTATATACTGTCAGTTGGATGGATTTCCTTAGATATTTCTTCTATCAAATTGTTTTGGAGAATAAACCCATTTGAGAAACTTTAGTTTGTGAAGGAATAGAGTAAATCATAGGCTTTCTGGATTCTGTCAAGGATGAGGTTTTGTCCTGATTATTTGATAAATTCCATGTGCGGTGTCAACGAATTCTAACCAGAAAAAAGACAGATAAACAAAATAATTTTACTGAAGCAACCTCTATAAAGTCTTCTCACTTTTGTATGGAGAAATAGCTTCCTTGGAGATGGGAAGTTGGAGTTGCGTCTGGAGGTTCTTAAACTGGAAAGTTCCTTTGTTGCAGGTTCTTTCTGTTGTTGGACTGCTCCAAGATGATGTCGACCCCATGGTATCTGTGATGAAGGTTGAGAAGGCTCCTTTGGAGTCATATGCTGATATTGGTGGACTCGATGCCCAGATCCAGGAGATCAAAGAGGCAGTTGAGCTCCCATTAACGCACCCTGAACTATATGAAGATATTGGTATTAAACCTCCCAAGGGTGTTATACTCTATGGAGAGCCTGGAACTGGGAAAACATTACTTGCAAAGGTGTGTCTTTGTGTTTTGAGTGAATTGCATCTAAATTTTCAAGATCATGTGTTATGTTTTCTCACAATTAGTAAATTTGTACATTATAACATATCTTGTTTGTTGTCAATGGTCATGTTATGTTTTTCTTGCCAGTGTTTTCTAAGAGAAACATATGATGTGATAGTAAATGATTCTGTATGCTGCAAGTGTTAACTTTTTCTTCAAGACAGAATTGTAAGGCATAAAAGGATAGGTTAGTTTTAATGGTGATTACTGATTAGTGAGTTGACCTTTCATCTGGCTAGCGCTTGCTCCTAAAATGAAATGTTTTCTTGCATATTCAAGGCAGTGGTGTCGGTAGCTATTTAGAAGTAGTATATGGCATATCTAATGTACATCTTGAAAGAATTTGTATGTTCATGGCTACAGGATCCTTAAGACTTTGGTCTGAATTTATAAACCTTTATTTTCCATTTAACCTTCAGGCTGTGGCAAATTCTACTTCTGCAACATTCTTGCGTGTTGTCGGAAGTGAATTAATTCAGAAGTACCTGGGAGATGGCCCTAAGTTGGTTAGAGAGCTGTTTAGAGTTGCTGATGACCTCTCACCATCAATTGTCTTCATTGATGAAATTGATGCTGTTGGTACAAAAAGGTAATGCTCATATTTTATTTCCTTGAAATAGGTATAGGTGGTACTAATTGGAGAACTCTGATCACAGGTATGATGCCCACTCAGGTGGTGAACGTGAAATTCAGAGGACTATGTTGGAATTGCTGAATCAGTTAGATGGTTTTGATTCAAGAGGAGATGTGAAAGTGATTCTTGCAACCAATAAAATTGAAAGTCTTGATCCTGCCCTGCTGAGGCCAGGTAGAATAGATAGAAAGATTGAATTCCCTCTACCAGATATCAAGACAAGAAGACGAATTTTTCAGGTATTGATGACATGATTCGTTGCAAACTGAATGTTTATGAGTTCAATTATTACAAATTTACAATATTCCTTATGACTGTTCAAACTTAGTAAATGCTGTGTTGGATCTTTAGATTCACACATCAAGGATGACATTAGCTGATGATGTGAACCTGGAAGAGTTTGTTATGACAAAAGATGAGTTTTCTGGAGCTGATATCAAGGCCATATGCACGGAAGCTGGTTTGCTTGCTTTGAGAGAGCGTCGCATGAAGGTAACTCTCTTCAAGGCTGTTACCATTTTGTTAGGGTTCCGCCAAAGACATAGGGATGAGGAGAAAGAACCCTATGCGTTGGGCTGCAATATGAATTATACCCTAAAATGAAATTTCAGCTCATAGATAATCTATATAGAATCAGTACTGACAGATGCATTCTGAATGGACTAATAAACTGCATAGTTAGCTCATACTTTCAGAAACAGATGACACTCCATGTTTGGAAAATGTGCTTAAGATTTTCTGTTCATTTATACTTTGAGAAACCCATGCATGTTAATTTACCTCTAATTTTATATCATTTGTAAGTAGGAGCTATAAATACCTAATAACTAAAAGTGTAAGCTCCACTTGGTGAAGTTGCGAATATGTAGCTCAGTAGTTTGATTTGCAACTTTACTCATTTCTTGACCCGTCAGTAAACACATAACATTCTGAGTGACACATCTTCATTTATTTAAAACTACCTTATTCAGTAAAACATTATTTTGTACTTGATTGGCTCAATAGTAGCCATGCAACGCTTGGTAGCTGATGTGAATTTGTTACCTCTTTTTCAAGATTGGGAATAATTAGAAGTTCATGTGATATCTATATACAGTTCTATTTGCTTGCCTTGTGCTCCCTCCGTCTCTCTTCAAATGGCACAACTTCCTTATTGGGATGTCTCACTCCAAATGGCACATTCCACAAATGGGTTGGTTTAAGGCTCAACTATTGGGTAAACATGTGGGACCCATATGCTTTACACGACTTTATAAAGTGTTTCTTAATCCGTGTGCAAAAAGTGTTGTGCCATTTGGAGTGAGACGGAGAGAGTATTACCTTAGAAATTGGGACAGTCAGCAAACTTTTTGAAATGGACTGTTCGCTTTGTTGATTATAAGATGATTTCAGGCCTATAAAGTCTCATGGCTATAAATTTTAAATTATATTAGAGGAGATACTTGGTTACAGAGTGATTATGTGGTGGTAGTCTTAGAATCAAAGTGAAATTACTTTGCCACTTTCATCTGTGTGGCTATAATTGAAAGCTACTGCCATATGGGGTCTTGATTTGTTGTAACTTGTATGTATTAATGTTTGTATGTGATTCTCAGGTGACGCATTCAGATTTCAAGAAGGCGAAGGACAAGGTCATGTTCAAGAAGAAAGAGGGTGTTCCCGAGGGGCTGTATATGTGATGGAATATCAATTTGAGTTGGGAAGTAGATGTGTATCGCTTGTTGAATTTGCAAGTTTATCGTGACTGTTCATTAAAAGCTTTTGGAAACTAGTTATGACGGTAAACATTTACCATCGATAGCAATGGCTTGGATCTCTATATTATTTAACAAAGAGCTAGTTTACTTTCTCGAGTCTCTCTACTTGCACCTTTTGCTCATGTGCGTGGTAATTAGTGATGGCGTCTCATAATAGGAAGAGGCAGTACCGAGGCTACTTATCTTAGAAGTAAAAAATGATGGTACGGTCGTTTCCTCCTTTACATTTTACTTGTGCGCGAATATTTCATATATCTGATATTATCTTGTACATTGTTCTTTAACAAATATCTGAGCTTTTCGAAAATAAGTTTTTGATGGCTCGAAACTAGCTGGAAAAGTTTCGCACTCACGTGCACATTCATATTTTGCTAGGTAGCACTTATTCGAATTCGGGTTCCAAATAGAAAACTCTCAATAATTTTGGATTAAATGATTCGACATCTGATCGAGTAATTGGTGGCGAGCGTTTTGAGCGGTATGTTTGAATGTGATTCATCATTTGGTCATGTAATTGATAGTGTGTTTTTGGTAAATTTATTTTCGAATAAAATTGAAGGTGGCTCTATACATAGTAATCAATTTTTTTCGCTATAGTTTGACAATTATACCCTTATAACACCCACTTTTAAATTCTAATAAAATAATACTATTTACTTCAAAAAAAAAAAGAAATACTATTACATTTCTAAATGTAACAAAACTTACTTGCTTTAGTGCATGTAAAGGTGTAAGAAATTTTATTACATCTCGCTTGATAACCCTACTACATTACTAGACAGTGGTGTTGTCTACTATTTCCTTCTGACTCGTTAGATTATTTTTATATATTCGATTTTGGGTCGACTCATTAAATTTGTTCCATTTTTTTTGGGACAAAAATTATAGACAAAAGTACCTTTTATTTTGCATTATATGATGTATTGATCAAACTAATTTAAGCTAATCTATTATTTATTTTGATGATAAATGATTGATTACGTAATTTTGAACTAGTTTGACAATTTTATCCATTAAATATTTAATCCTATGTATTTTCAATTTAGTTTATTACTCAAAGTAAATGGTACCAAAAAATATGTAGGTCTCATGTGAGTCACAATACCTTATACACATCTACTTTACTTTCTTAATCCACATAAACAAGTAAATAAGACAAATCTAATAATATGCCACGGAATGAATATTAGATAATTTTGTTGTATAGACCGCCTCTAAATTGAGTTGGGATCCTCTGTCCCAAATATTATGTGCCACTTTGTGTACCACAATCGATTTTCTTATTATTTTTAACTTTTTTCAATATGTTATAATTTAGTTTAGTTTTAAAATTATTAACTAGGGTTCGATCATCTATATTAGGGTATATATTTATTTTTTTTATATTTAAATTGCATTTTTTTTTGGTTAAAATGATTATTTTAGGTGGATTATTTCAAAATTAAGATATATATTCTTTTTAAATTATGAGTTTTTGTGATAAATGTTAATTATAATTCATTGTATAATAATAAATTTTTATTTTGTAATAAAATATTATAAAAATGGTAAAATAAAGAGTGGCACACGGAAATGACACAAAATTTGGAACAGAGGATCTCATCTCCTCTAAATTGTTATAAACATTTGGGTTTCAACTTTCAAGTATAATTTGGTAAAACAGGAAGCACGTACACATTTTGACCGATCGATTTAGTTTGGTTTGGTCTTGGTGGAATGGTTGGATTTATGTTGGTGGTGCGCTGGGCTTCAGCCCATTATAAGCCCTATTTTTTTCTATATCAATGTATTATTATGCAAAGGGACATAGCCCCCTCTTTACTCACTATAGCCCCACATTTTAAAAATAATAAAAATATTTATGAAAATACTATATTACCCTTACAGCAAAAATTAAAATTATTCATAATTTCATTAAATCAAATATGAAAGAACTAATTCGTATAACCTCCAATGTATAGCCCCCAACAAAATCTGAAAATAAAACACGTATAAACTCCATATTAATCTGAAGATATCATAAACCCTACACAGAATAATAATTATATCTGTATATTTCAAACTCAAAATTTTAGAACTACAAGCAGAACGAAACAACAAAACACAGGGAAGAACTTCAAGCATCATTCTCAAATAACCTTTTTCTTTTCATTTGAAGATTCTATGATCGACAAATTCAATGGAAATTCTGTAAACAAGACAATATGTTACAGGTATGTGTAACTTTTCTCTGAGCAGATCCAACATATATACTCCAACGTAAGATCATGAAATTAACATAAAGAAAGACGCATATTACTAATATGCTGAATACAACAAATTGCATACTTTATTAAAGAGATGTTTCCTATTTATACTAGGCCTAGAAAATTTTTCACGACACATCCAAAGTGGCAAATTATCTGTGGGACCTGCATTAGAGAATAACAAAAATCGTCAGTTGGTAACACTAAATTTGTATTATTCTTATATCTCTAATTTTCGCAGACAAATATGGAACAATTTGTAGAGCAACATCAATTCAAAGAAAACATTAAAAGAAATAATGCAACAAACTAGTCTAACTTACTTTCCTAGAATATAATTGGTTAGTTGCATCAAATGCAATCGAGGTAAATTGAGATATTTAGATGGCATTGGCTTCTTAATCTGATATGAACTGCTATAAATTTCTTACTCTTTTTGCTAATATTTTCAGTCCCTTTTTTCTAATGAAGCTTAAATGTAATATTTTGTATTGGTTTTGCATTTTTTTTTTTTTTAACCAGACGGAGCCTTTGGATTCTACTAGTGTTTTTGCTACTGAAGCTGTAAGTTGTAAATTTAGTTAAGTAAATTGTAAATGCAGTAGAGTCAAACTCTGGGAATGCAGAGATTATCAACTTAGATGATCCATAACATAACATGTATTGGAATGATTCATTACAAATAGTAGATAATAAATATTGTGTCCCTGGAATCTTATTTCTCAGGATAATTGGCTGTTATAGTTGTGTAGCAGCAAGTTTATTTTATTGAAAATGTACCTCTAATTGAGTGCATATTTTGATAGGCTGAAAATTATGCTTTTGTTGAATCAAGTGGTATACTAAATGTCATTACTACTTCTCTCGTGAAGATAGCAAATGACGTACAATTCTTAAAAAGGTAAATGAGATCTCAAGATGTTTCTTTAGTCCTTGTGGTCTAGGAGAACTCATACGCCATTGCCACTTCTCTGAAGAAGATGGCAAATGAACCCGACAATGTGTTTCCAAATCTTATTTGAAGGTTCATTATCTTGTGACTACTATTGTTTAAGTGAAGGTGAACCCTAATAATGCGAGGCCCTTACAAATACAAACAAACAAAAACATTCACAAAACTGTATGCAGCAAATTCGCATACAAATTCATGAAATACAAAGATGTTTGCACCACATCCAAAATTACAACACAAAGCTGGTGTTTGGTTTCCTTGATTAAATGGATTAGATTGATAGCATCTCCTTTTTATCCATAACCCCTCATTTTTAATCACTCCACTGCTCCTTATTGCCCTCATTTTCACTCAAATGTGTGATTATTAATCCCACCAATAATCACACATTTGAGTGAAAAGGAGGGCATAAGGAGCGGTGGACTTCATAAAAAGGAGGAAGGATGGATTAAAAAGAGGAGCTTTAAAGGGTATTTATGCTATCAATCTAATCCATTTAATCAAGAAAACCAAACGACTCCAAAAGGTATACTTTTGAGCTGACTCGTAGTTGGACTAGATAATCTAGAAATTATAAATCAAGCAATCATGTGAACCTATAAACTGCATTTGCTCATAACTAAAATATTGCAATTTCATTATACCTATAACGCAAGTAGTCAATTGTCAGCAATGATTAAACCAGAAAAGGAAGATGATATACCTTTTGCACTTGAAAAATTATTTCCTTTCTTCAATAAACCTCAAGAAAATCCTACGGTTACACAACCAGAATTAGTTAAGAGAAGCTCAGTAAAAAAACTACTAATAATATATGAGGTAAAACTCATTTGCTATTTTGAAAACATAACATACTCTATAAACAATTATCAATAGGGAGTCAATGAAAACAAATCAATAATCTAATCTACGCCTTTTACAGCTTATCAATAATTTAACACAATGGTCATGGTTTTAATCGAAAATTTTAGATCGCTGTTATTTTTTTGGCTAAGGGAACAAGTAGAAAATGATGAATTTGTGTTAAAATTATTCTACACATCCACACAAAAATAATTATGATATTTTGAGTCTGCAATGACAATACTAGAACTAGATGTAAAAACTGTTTATCAAAGATAAGAATAATAAGTGTAAAATTTCACCTCACGGGTCCTCACACTGTATAAGTAAAAAATCTGGTCTGGATTCCATGACACCCATTTGAGCCCTTGATTCGCGTAGAGATTCTGGAACTATGGTTCGAGCCCGACAACCATGTTGCTGAACTGTATAAATTTCGAAGCTGGTTTGTTTGAATCGATGGAGGGAGAGGAAGAGCAAGATGAACCGAAGTTTCAAGAATATTTCTTTTCTTTTTTAAGTTGGGGTCTCAATTCGTTTTAATGAAAAAATATTAATTTATTTGTATTATTGTAAGGGTAATACAGTATTTTTTATATAGCCGGCCGGTTGAGGTCCTTGAGGATGCCTGCCGTTATGGTTTAATCTTATCCGATTTTTCACGTTGTGATACTATATTTTATTAGAGTTAAAAACCCATGCTCTCACGCACATTTAATAACTCAAAATCTTGTTGGAGGTGACCGACTATCCTTAACATAATTTTTGAGCTCCTTTTGTTGTTTAAAAATTAAAACAGAATAAACATACAAAGAAGGCTTGTTGTGACTCCGTGGCGTGGTACGCAACTTTATAATATCGATCTCATGCACCCTAAATTAATTTGGCATCATACAAGTCCACAAAGGGACGGAAACCTAAAGAAGATAAACTCAACACACATTTATAACGATAATTAAACAACGAAATAAGCAAACACAATTACATAAAACTGAAGTGAGCTTTCAAAGTAGTAGAATATTCAAGGGGAAGGAAAGGCGCCGGTGCCGCCGCCAACGCCGGGGAAGCCACCAGTGGCGCCACCAACGCCGGGGAAGCCAGCGCCATTGCCGCCGAAGCTGCTGACACCGCCAGGAATAACACCGCCGACTCCAGCAAGGCCACCTTGGGGAGTGGTACCAATAATGCCGCCAGCGCCGACACCACCGGGGATGCCGGGGATGCCGTTGGCGCCCATGCCGCCGCCGACTCCGCCAAAAGGCATGCCGTTGTCGCCAATGCCGCTGAAGCTGCCGACGCCGCCGTAGCTCATGTAGTTCTTCTGGTCGGCAAGGGCAGTTGCGTCTCCGGGCATAACCCTACCACCTGCCACCTCATTCACTACTACAGCTAGAGCAACCACAACCATCAAACTCCATTTCGCCATTTATATATTATTATATCTCACTCTGTATCTTTGTTGGGAGTCCCCAGTGATTTTTTGACACCTGAAAGAATGTGCTAGGGCTCCCATTTTAAAGAAAGTGAGAGAGGGAAGCAGTTGGGAGAATTGAATGCGTAGAAATAAATAAAGGCAGATTCGATCGAATTCCTGTGATAGTGAATAGTAATTATAATGATGGTAGGGGGCACTTGTACACTGCTCAATCCAACTAGTAGAGTATACCAACATGCATGCTGCCCTGGCAAATGTATTTACTGCTTGCACATGAGCTTTGCTCGCCTTTCTCATCTTATACTACTATTATTGTATTATAAAACTTCAAAATTCTTCATCCTACAACTAAGACATAGAATTATTGGGTTTTCGATCATGAGCTATAAATACTTTCGATCAGTAAGTTAGATATTGCTCACCTTTTCCAAGAAAGTGACGCGGTTAGTCTCTGTCAAGTGATCACATATAGCATGCAATATCTTCAATGGATACATACCTTAATCATATTCAAAAACGTACTTATATAATTTTCGTTGTGCAAAACTATATCCACGACCACGTATATATCCATGCATGTCCACAAACTTAATGAGCTAGCTAGGTTTAAGAATTGCACGTAAATTAACTAAATACATGTGTACATATATACAAGTATGCATCTATATACATAGAGAGAGAGAGAGAGAGAGAGAGAGAGAGCTTTCAAGATGCTGCGAAACTACCAACAATCACTGCAGAAAAAAGGCCACCTGTCCTCAACTACTCAACCAACTCAGTAAATTGCATTTGCAGAGAAGATTACTTTCAATTGCAAGAGAGAGAGAATCAAATTCAATCCCAACAATAAATCAAGTCATCCACGACCGTATGATGAAGATTGATCAGACGGCTGTGATGGAAGAGTGGATGCATCGCGTCTTCAACCTCAATTAACAACACAGTTGTTGGTCTGCAATTCCCTGCACTCTGCAAATAGCTTTTAATGCAAATCGCTGGGAGTTGGTCAATTACATTAATTCTCTTCAATTTACCCCATCTTTTCAAACTTACATGCACTCTTATTTATTAACTTGTCCATCTATATGTTCAAATTTGTAATCTTCATTCTGCTGCTCCTGTTTGAACTTGAATCCTTCCCCCGACAAGAAGGCCTCAAAGATTTAAGGGGAGGCTTATAACCTTTTTATAGAAAATTCAAAGGGAAATCTATAATCTATACTAATAATAAAAGAGCCAGTGTGACAAAATATTGGATTACCTAATATACCCCTATGATATATTTAGTTTTGAAGACAATTATGTA
>JAYJMF010000044.1:873060-888271 GCA_036873715.1 Salvia sclarea | reverse complement strand
AAATAATGAAATATGTGCTAAACTCATATATTTAAAATCTGTGCTAAATAGTAATACTGATAGTGCTACACACATATAAAAGATGTGATAAATGAAAATTTCGCACCATAACCCACTCCTAAATATATAAAATGATCGAAAATAGTGAGTTTAATTTTCTTGCAAATTTATCATCGCCAATGGTAAAAAACTTATCAAAATTTTGAATTAAAAATTGAGAAAATCTATTAAGTAGAAGTGGCTTAGCACAACCAACCAATTGTTTAATCTTTTATTCTTACAAAATTGTGTAACTGTCAGGTAAAATTGTTGTGAAACAAACCACATCATGATGATATTGATTTATAGAAAAAATAGTTATTGGGATTCGAAGTGGAGATTAAGAAATTCTATGATGCCCCTAGCTACTGAGAATTTGTTAGACAAGAAATCTGATAAGAAAAATACTTATGTTTACTAGGCAAGAAGTTTTGGGGTGAAGGCCAAAATTGATGACGCGGACAACAAAGGCGGTGACGCTGCAAAGAAATTTGTCGATGCGGCCGAGAAAGGGGCCGAGGATCTGAAGAAAGAGGTCTTTGGTGCTGCAGATAAAGTATGTGTGGCCATTATTTTAATTTAATTCTCTCATACTTATGAGCTTATCTTATTGAATTGTTATATTGTTGAAACCTTTTCTTTTATTTATATATTATTCGTTGTCTTTTTAAAGAGATTGTATCATTAATAATTCGTAGGTGTAGGTGGGCATTTGTTATTAATTTGAACGTAATAATGCATTGATGATATAATATGTTTAGAAAAACGAACAGGCGGGGGGTATTATTGGAGACTTGTCAGAAGCGGCGCAAGGTGCGGCGAAGAAAGTACAGGAAGCCGGGGAAGAGGCCGCCGGCAAAGTGGAGAAGACATCGGAGGGCGCGTGGGGCTCCGCCAAAGACGACGCCGAGAAGTTCAAGGACGCCGTCGTCTCTAATGCCGAGGCCAACGCCGAGTCTGTTAAAGCCGCCGTCAGAGATGGGGCGGCCAAAGTCGACAAGGCCATGGACTCTTGAGAAATCAAATTCCATCATATTCTGTGATTGTTAATTTTATTTTCAATGATTTCCATGTGTAGGTAACCAAATTTTATATGGAATCGTTTCGGCTGATTAAATTTGGTGCTTAACTATATTCTTCAATTCGTCTTCGGATACAAATGAATTCTTAGTAATATTTGTATCTAATTCTCGGTGTTTTAATTCCACATGTCATTGATGGGTACACAACCGAAGAAATAATTTTTTCACCAATTTAATAAAGATATATATGAATATATTATTGTTGAAGTCAACATTTAATGGCAAAAATTCTGCCTCCACGTTAATAATTAATGTTGTTTTGGAATTATAAGTGGGATATATATTCATGTACCATAATAATTTTAAAGTCCAAAATTGCACGCAAGACCAGTGTCACAGACACCACAAGTTTTGTCTTCTTCATATTGCACCTTAATTCATTTGTTGTGAAGTATATTGAAAAGAATTAAGGGAACACAAAATTAGGGGTGAAATAAGACCAAGTCAAGCTTGGAAAAAGTTTGACCTTGTCAACCAAGCATAGGCGGTTATGGCTCCTAGATTTGGAGAGCAAATAACAGCCACATCTGGAATTGGTTGAATGAGATTAGGCCCATTTCAAATCCGTGGTGGACAAGGCTATCTCCACCTATAAATAGGAGGAGATGCAGAACTACATTTCATCCAAAATTTCGAGTGCAAAGTCTCCAACCTAGAGCTTGCATATTGCTGCTGTCATTGTTGGACCTACACCTTCAATATTTAGTCTAGAATTCTCTCCTACACCTTCAATATTTAGTCTAGAATTCTCTATAAAGTGTTTCTGTGTATTAGATTTAGAATTCCTGTAGACTAGGTTCATATTAGTTGTAGATGATATTTTATAAGTCCTGTTTGATTAGCAACTCATACGACGGATTTAGAAAGTAATTCTATATTCCGTCGTCAGAGTACAGTAGGTTTTTGGTTCCCCCAACTATCATACTTGATCGTGATTTACGAGTGTAGTGAATCCATTCTACAAGTTAGTCCATAACTTGTAGATAAAAATCATTCATCGTGTGCATTTTTTCTTTCCGCTGTTATTCTTATCTGTTTACAAGATTGTTGGAACATTGTCTATAACAATTGTTTCAACATTCTCTGTTTTGCTGGGAAGCAAATCTTTAATTTTGAACACAGGCAAAACCACTACATCACCCACTTTATTTAAAAAAAAAAAAAAACCCCATAAATTAGAATATTTAAATTAATTTGTTTAATAAAATAAATAGATAAACAAGCGGATCGTCCGTACGCACCATATGGACTAACAAGGGCGGAGCTACAATACCCCTGATGTTTTCAGTATTTGAATTTTATGATCGTCAGAAAATATTAGACTCAGCCCGCGTTCGTCCAGTGCAAAGTGTATTAGGACACCAGCCGCAGACACTTAAAAAAGTGTTGCTGAGCTTCTGCTATTAAAGCTTGTTTTCAGCATAAATCGTGAAGAACACAATTACATAATTCTTATAACATAAATTGATTTAAGAAAAAGTGGGCTGTGGGTCGACTAAAATAAATATTAACAGGCTGTGGGCTAAATTAAATTATACTATTGGGCTGTAGGCTAAATTAAATAATATTAGTGGGCTGCTGACATTTTTGAGCTAAAGAACCCGATAACTTTATTTAAATGTGAGCCTGTAAACTTTAAAAGTCAGCACTGCTTAATGTCAACGTTTCTGAACTCCAATTTCATTTTTTGAAGACTATATAGTGCAGCCTAATATTTGTTTTCTGACTCCATTCCTTCGGTCGCTTGTCTCATGTTTAATTGGATGATACACTGAGAATAATTTAAAATATGAGAGCTCGTGAATGTCATGAAGCACAAGGTAATGACTACTAAAAAAGAGAAATAAAGAATACTCCTATATTTTTCTCAGAAGAAATTAACCTTAACTAACCTTGATGCTATTATAAGATGAGAAAAACAGTTTACATGTAAGTAACTACAAACATATGCAATCAATCTCCCTCTATTGCTTATTGAACCCAAATTTTGCAATGGAAGAAGAAGCAGAATTGAGCAATGAAGATGCAGAGAAGCTTGAATTATTTCTCTGCAAATATAAACTCTGGATAGCTGATGATGATCCCCCACCATTCACAATACTCTTATTTCCCTCTCCATCGCCAACTTGTGACCCTTTCCCAGCCTCATTTTTCAGATTCTCCTGTCTCTCGTGTCGTATTTCCTTGAGCATCGCGGCCACGTCCTTCATGGTTGGGCGGTCATCGGGTGATGGCTGCACGCACAGCATTGCAACTCCTAAGCTCTGCATCATCTCTTGAATCTCTGGCTCCGGCCTCAGGCGCAAGCCGAGGTCTAGAACTTCCACAGCGCCTCTCTTCTGCCTCACCCAGTCCACAATGTGAAGCCCGTCGGGTATGGTTGGATCGATGGGCTGTTTCCCCGTTAGGACTTCCAGCACCACTACTCCAAAGCTATACACATCGCTCTTCTCAGTGATCTTCATACTGTAGCCATACTCTATATACGAAGGAAATGATATATTGAGTCACATATTCCAACTTGCAACAAATATGACACATAATTTAGAGATTTGAAGCTGACCAGGCGCAATGTAGCCGTAGGAGCCAGCAACAGTGTTGGAGGAGCGGGCGAAGTCTCCATCATCAACAAGCTTAGCAAGGCCGAAATCGGCAATGTAAGGCTGGAAATCGAGGCCGATCAAGATGTTGTTGGCCTTGATGTCGCGGTGCACGATAGGGGGGGCGCAGTCGTGGTGCAGATAGGCAAGGCCCTGAGCGGCGCCCAGCAGGATCCGGTACCTGACCTCCCACTCCAAGGAGCCTCCATTAATAATCTTCTCGTGCATCAGGCTCCCCAGGCTCCCATTAGGCATGTACTCGTACATGAGCAGCCTCGTCTTCTGATTCCAGCAGCACCCCAGGAACTTCACTATGTTCTTGTGCCGGATCGACCCCAGCGTCCTCACCTCTGTCGAGAATGAATCGCGGACTCCGCTGTTGAATCCGGCCTGCACCGTGGTGGGCCACAGCTTCTTCACCGCCACCACCTCCCCGTTGTCCAGCTCCGCTCTGTACACGATCCCCGAGCACCCTTTCCCGATCACGTTGGCTTCCACCAGACACCTCAGGATCTGATCCACCGAGAAATTCAGCTTCTGAAATGGAGTGAATTTCCACGACCATGATTCTCCATCTCCCAACTCCGAATCACTTTCCCCTTTGCTCATCCTCCGCACTTTGACTACTGCAAGCACGCCCACCACCGCCAGCGCCAGGGTCACGATCACGAGCAGCGCGATAGCCATTCTCAGCCTCCACGACCGCCTCTGCCCAGGGAACCCCATACCCTGGCCGGAGCTCACGAAACAGGAGTCGTGGCCGCGGGCACACAACCCCGGGTTCCCGTCCATCTCCGCTCCGGATAACTGCCTGAAAACCTTGTTGTCCGGCAGATACCCAGAGAAGTTGTTGAAGGAGATGTTCAAGGAGACGAGGTTCACCAATCCTGAAAGAGACGTCAATTCTCCCTCGAGCTTGTTGTGGGAAAGATCCAACACGGAGAGCTTGTTCAGCGCCGCAATCTCAGCTGGAATTTCCCCTGTCAGCAAATTCCAGCTCAAGTTCAACTCTATTTCAAGCGCCTCGATCATGAATATCTCCACCGGCACGCTTCCTGTCAACAAATTCCTGCTCAAATCCAGCAGTTGAAGCCGCGAGCAATGCCCAAGGCTCGATGGAATGTTGCCGGAGAAACCGTTGCTTCCTAATGAAAGCCTGTTGATAGATGACAATTCGCCCATAATCTCAGGAATGGCACCTTCAAGCTTGTTCGCCGACATGTCCAGCACCTCCAGCTTGGTGAGCCAAGACAAAGAAGTCGGCAGCTTGCGGGTGATCGAATTTCCCGCCAAATTCAGCATCTGCAGCTCCTTGCAGTTTCCGATTTCCTCAGGGACCGATCCGCTCAAGCGGCAATCGGAGAGATCGAGAAAGCTGAGGTTAGTGAGGAGACCGATCTCTTTAGGAATTTCTCCACTGATCTTATTTCCTACCAACCTCAGCCGCACCAGAGAAGTGCAACCACCGATCTCCGGCGGAATAGCGCCGGAGATGTCGTTGTAGATGAGGAGAAGCTTCGTGAGATTGGTGAGGCGGAAGATGTCGGCTGGAAGACTCCCCGTGAGAGAATTGCGCGACAAGTCGAGCGCCTGGAGACTCTCGCAGCCGGAGAGCGCCGCCGGAATGCTTCCGGCCAGCTTGTTGTCCCAGGCGAAGAAGATCTGCAGGTGCTGCAAAAGCCCTAGCTCCGGCGGAATGGAGCCGGAGATCTGATTGCTGTCGATTTGGAACTGGACCAGCCTGGTTGCACTGGAGAGAACCGCAGGAATGGAGCCGGAGATGTTGTTGCTGCTGAGCATCACTTCTTCGAGATTCGTCAGATTCCCGACCGATTCCGGAATGGTGCCGGAGAAGAAGTTGAGGGAGAGATCAAGGACCGTCAAGCTCTTGCATCCGCCAATTTGGTAAGGAATGGTTCCCGCCAAATTGTTCTGCCACACCAGCAGATTCTGCAGCTTCTCCAGCTTCCCTATCTCCGGGGGCAGAGACCCCGACAGGCTGTTCTCGTACAAGTACACGTCAACGAGCTCGGAACAGTTGCCGATTTCCGCGGGGATCTCGCCGGAGAGCATCGTGGTGTAGAGCGAAAGCACCTGGAGATTCTGGAGCCTTCCGATGGTGCGAGGAAGCGCGCCGGAAACCTTAGTGTCGGCAAGCCCTAGAACCTGCAGGCTCTGGCAGTTTCCGATTTCGGCGGGAATCTCCCCGTCGATATCCTGATTGCCGCCGGCGCGGAGGGCTTGGAGCTCCGAGAGCAGGCCAATCTCGGCGGGGATGCTCCCGCTCAACCTGTTGTCGAACAAGGTTATGTTGACGAGCTTCATGCAGGCGCCGATATCGGGGGGGATTGGTCCGGTGAGCTGGTTGGAGTTGAGGGTGAGCTCCTGGAGATTCTTAAGCTTGCCGATGGTGGAGGGGATGGGCCCGACGAGGGCGTTGGAGCTGACATCAATCTTCCTGAGGGAAGCGCAGTCCCCGATGTCGGAGGGGATGGTGCCAGTGAGGTTGGCGGCGGAGATGGTAAGGGATTCGAGAAAGGGAAGCGAGGCGAGATTGGAGGGGAAGGGAAGGGCGAGCGGAAGGGATTGTATGTTTATTTGTGTCACCAACTTTGAAGGGGAGCACGTAATGTAGGACCATGTACAAGGGTTGGGGTGTGAGGGGTTCCAGTTGGAGAATGCAGAAGAAGAAGAAGAAGAAGAAGAATTAATCCAGGAAAACAATACAGAAACTTCGGCGTTGGCGTTGGCGTTGGCGGCGACGGAGTGTAATGCTACTGCTAATGCAAGAATGAAGAGGAAGAAATAGCAGCAGCGGTGGAGGTGATTTGGGGTGGCGTTCAAGAATTGCCTCGGCATCGGCATTTGCAAAACTTCTTGGCCTCAAACCCTAGATCACCACTCTTGCATTGGGTCTCCCCAACTCTCTCTCTCTCTAAATTATCTTGGTTTGCTGTGTTGAGCTCTCACTCCACCCCTCGGGGTAATAGAACCAGCATTATCAAGTTTTGAGGCTAGTATAAACAATATACTCCTATAGAGTTTACACACAAGGAAAAAAAAAAAAAAAAGCAATAGTATTGTAGTTGAAATAAATACTCCATATACTACTACTACTACTAGTGCAGAATGTGACAATGGGTGGAGGTTGGACTAGTTACCTCTTCCACCAATTTTCTCCCTCGGGATTCTGTGTTCCGTGTTTTCTGCTTTGTGTAATTGTGTGTGTGTGTTTCTTTATTTCATTTTATTATATTTTGAATTGGCAATTACTAAAGGTTTGGGCAGAGGTAGCATGTGTAATTGCATTGTTTTCTGTAAATTTAATCAGTGAGGTGAGTGGTTTTGTTTTGGTAATTGCGCCTATATAATTGTAGTGTGTTGTGCAATTTTTTTCAAATACTTAATTCTTTATCATTGCTTTTGCTAGGGTTCTTCTCTTGCCAACTTCAATATACTGTATAGTACTCATATGCTTTTCCATAGGGTAGAAAAATCAAATTAAAAGTGCAGGTGTTCAATGACCAGAAGTGTATATTAATTTCTAGGCCAATAAATGAACGAATGCAACCTTAACACTCTATAAAGTGTATAAGGATACTCATTGCTTAAGCTCGTTATTGTATGCTGAATTTCGTTTTTGGTGAAGAATATAAAGTTGTTCATGATTTTGTTGGTCGAGAGAAGAGTCGATCCATGGAGCTAAGCTAAATGAGTTGATATGAGTCGTCCATAATATTAAATAAATAAAGATCAAGGGATATGAGCTATTGTTACTAATAAAGCTTTGATGTTCAAGTTTCTTAGTTGGAATAGCGCTATTATAACTTTCCTCTTTTTTCTATCTCTCATTTTTCATCATCGGCTTTCATCGATTCTACAATTTTTTAAATTCCGTTATAATGAATAATAAATGCTAGTAACATTTGTTACAAATAAATCTCAATTTAAAAAGAGTGTAAGCCTTTATTTTGGAATAATTAGTCTAAAATAATTATTTTGACACACTTTACACTACTTTTTACATCTCTTAAATACCTGTCCTAAAAACAACGAGCCATAAATAATGGGACGGAAGGAGTATAATGGATATGATCATATCTTATAATAGTTTTTGAAACATCCAAATACTTTTCTTTTCAATTAGAGAAAATGAATGTGGATATTAAGTCCTAAATCTCTCTATTAATAGAAAACGTCTTTATTTTATAAATAAATAATACAAAAATTAAAGGCCATATCATTGAGGAGAAACTTTCGCTTGAAACATCGAACTATAAAATTTCAGAGTTAATTTGAAAAATATATGCCTTTGTTTATATCGAAAAGGAGAAATTGAAAACATGTTTAACCAAACAAATTCAATAAGGGCGACTAAAAAAGAAACATAGAATGTGACGTGATAAAAAGAAAACCGTAATTATAAAAAGCGTAACTACAATGGTAAAGTTGTCAACATTATAAAGCAGCAAATATTTTGTTTAAAGGATAAATATATGTATAACTATAAATACATAAATATATAAATGGCACCATTTTAATAATATTGATAATTGTCAAAAGAAAAAGGTTAAATTAGCGTTGCTCAAGAATTCCAGATTTTAAGGCCGAGAGCACATGACTAGCTAAATTCCTTTAGAAGGAGAGGGCCATACTCTAACAATACAAATTTTATTTCTTAATTCTCACTTTTTTCACATCACCAGAGCAATTGAAATTTGAAACCAACAAGGCAACAACTGTTTCTTTATTTGTTACTGAGTAGTTAAATATTTTAATGTAACAGTTTATCTATTTTAAATGTCTAATAGACAGAATGGTACAAGTAAAATCAGAGGATCGTATAAAATATAGTGAGATTGACCAAAATCCCATTAATTAGGATTAAAAAATTATTAGAAAAAGGAAAGGAAGTGGACTTATTATTAGTGTATATATATACTAAAGATAGGAGGTGTCATCCAACTCCAAGCCCAAAATTCTAGGAAATGGCCTTGGGAACTTCTACCTATGGAATCTATTCACGTTTTTTTGTTTGTTTTTTTTTTGGGTGATTCATTTGAAATATACCGTACTATTTCTTTTAATATTTTTTTTCAAAGTATTATTTTAGTCATTGAAACTATTTCTTGAGTAGTTATATTTTCCTAGAGCTAGTGGTTTGAATTAGGTGTTGGTAGTTCATACTCAATTACTCATACCAGTTAATTTTGATAGTAAAAAAGTAAAAAATTTGTGTGCAACCTTCTGCACCGTGCGACAATTACAGTCAAGTATTGAATAATATTTTGATGTTAATTAACCTTTTAGTTGAGTTTTATTAAGATGTAATCAATTTTTAATTGATTAAATTAGAATTTATTAATTGGGTTTGCATTGATATGATTAAAATTTTGTTTGCTAAAATTTAATTTGGGATTTCACAACTCGATTAGGAAATGTGGTACTAATATTTCTATTATTTTTTAACAAGAGGCTATAGAAAGAGAAAATGGGGGCTATGTATAGAATTCCCCTAAAATGAATATGACGCTAATAAAATATCTCGGGCCCATTTAGGATGAAAGCCCAAAATAGAAAATATTTAGGCCCAGCCATCATAATCGACCACAGTTCCACACCCTTCACCCGTATTCAAAACCGCCAACCTCACTTCTTCCTTTGCCTTTTTGAGCGATTAATAAAAACCGCTAACACAAAAGTATAACAGAGAATTATCAACAGAAACTAAATATTCAAGCATGGCTTCTACTGGTATTGTGGTGTTACACAAGACCCTTTTGCTTCCAATTTCGACCCCTAAATGTTGCAAAAATCATATTTCTTCTCTTAAAACGTCCCAATTTCTATCCTCAAATTCCCTTCTAGTGTTGAAGAAGAAGCAAATCAGACTTCCGTCCGTACACATCAAGCAGCTCAAGAATAACAGACTTCCAGTTATATCTGCTGCGCAATCCAATTTGTTCAAAGGTACCCTTTTGATTTTTGGTCCAGAAAAGTAAAGAAATTTCGTTTCTTTTATATTGATGGGATTAAGTTTGATGCCTGTTCTGTGTTCTCTCTGTGAAAAAATTCTTGAATTTTCGGGGGTCCGTTGCATGAGCTTGAGTTATTATGTTGTGCAATCTGATGTTTTTTGGCATTTTTGAAGAAAAGTTGCGTGTAATTGTATTTCTAATAGCTAGTATTTGATGTATGGTGATACTATAATGTTGGAAATGGGTGGAACTACATTTATCAAGAAAGTAATTAGGATGCAAGAGTGAAATCTGAATGCAAATATGTTTGGACAATGGGGAAAACCTCAAACCATGTGACCACATTTTTGTTAAAACTTGCAATATGTTGCGATCAGCTAGTGGAAATCGTGTAGCGGTAGAAGTTATCCAGTAAGAGAGAAGAGCAATCTTATCAAAGATTCAGAATATTATGGCTAGAGAGTGACCATTTATAGGCAGCTAGCAGCAATTACTGCTGGTAATCTAATGAGACGGCATGTCAACTGTCAGTTAGCTAGAGGAACATGTCGGGTGACACGAAGCTTCTTTGGACTTGTTGCAAATGAGATGACAATCTACTTCTAGTTTTTTGGTGCAGTCATGGAAGACTGGGTTCTCAACAGTGTATGATAGCTTATTGTCACACAAAAAAAATGTTTTGAGTATGAAGAGGAAAGTGGGAGTCTACACTGAATTTCACATGCCGTTGCACTAAGCGCACTGCGCACAGTATCCCGCATCAGCAGAAGATTTGGACATACGTGATGTCTGGCCGAGTTAGGTTCAAACTACTAATTGGCAATCTGAATCTGGTTCAGAAAGAGGCTTCTTGAATGAGAAGCCAATTGTAGACTCTTAGGCATTGGGATAGAAGCATCCTTACAGAAGCAGGTCTAGAATGTATTCTCACTGAATTCGGTCTTGCTTGCGAGCTATCCTAACAAATATTTTTCACCCCTGGACAGTGATTTTGAGTCCAAATGATGTGTGAGATCATTGACGGCTTTAAATCTGGTGCCATTATCAAAGTTTCATCAACTTATACCAATAAAGCCAAGTAGGTAGCACTTGCTCCTTGGAGATAAAAAGTGATTATAAGCCGATTGACTAAAAACCAAAAGCATGTTTAACTCTCAGTTCAGGTATCCATTCTGGGGGTGCTTGCTTTGACCCATGCACTTACTCAATAAACCTGCTCTGGCTTTGCAAAGTAGTAAGGCTGTGGTGAAAGCATATGAAACTCGTCCTAGTCCTGTATAAATCCATGAACAAAATTTTATTTATATCTAATTGCTGCAAATAACATTCTCATCAGCAAGAGCAATGAAATGTCTTACTATGACACAAATGAAGTTTCAGAAGCAGATTCTGAAGGTTTATTAACTATAGTAATCTGCTGATGACTCCAACGATGGTCTTTATGATCTCAAAGTAAATTGGTTAAGTTTTAATAATTTGGAGGCAGAAGTGTGCATGCATCAGTCATCAATTTTGAGGTGCTCTTGTAAGCATTTTGGACGAGAACTGGTGGTCTAATCCCTCTCCTACAATAGGTTTCCTTGTTTGTCGGCATATCTTTGTTTTCATCTCTTGAACAGCATGAGCTTCTAAGAAACTCGTTATTGCTTTGGGAACTGGACAATTAGTTATCTTCTATTTTTAGATATGTTCCAATTTCCAATACTGGTGGTGATTGAAGATTGATCAATCCTCTAGTAGGAAACAATGAATCTCTTTAGAGCTAGAAAGTATAAAGTGATTTATTGATATTCTTATAAGGCATATCTACAAATGTTACTTTTAACTTTTTGCCAGCCATGGTACTTTAAAGGGCTGTGAAGAGAAGTGAATGGTTCTTCGATAATGGATATGCAGATAACGTAATCATAATTCATAAACGAAAACAAGCAGGGGCAAAGGGAAACCCTATTTGAAAAAACAAAGGATATTCATAGCTCTAAATTGTTTCACGATCATGCTGAGATAGTATTTTATGTTTATCTTGGCAATCTTTCAATTGTTCAACTATTCGTAGCTTACTCGTGATTTTTCTATGCCTTTTGAATTTTTATTTGCATTACTCTCCTGCAGCTATTCTAACCATATGGAAAGTTGGGAAGGATGGTGTTGAAGCAGGAACTAGCATCGTGCCAGTAAGTATTATTGATATGGTCTCTCCTTACTGTTGGACATTTACATAAATTTCTCCATTTCAATAGTCATCCTATCTTTTTACTTCTTTTTGCAAGGATGCTGTTCCAAGACCGTTAGCAAGGATTTCGGTAGCTGCTGTTGCAGTCACGTTGGTACTCTTTGTTCTAAAGTCGTTCATCTCTACAGCCGTTTTTGCCCTGGTACATTCTTACACCCTATTTTTCATACTTGAATGCAAAAACCAAATTCAAGATTGCATTGAATGTCATGTTTATCCTGGAAAACTGGCATTGTTTATGTTGATTTTGAAATTTTTAACATCATATTACAGTGAGTTCCCCTTTGCCGTCATAGCATTCATGGTCATTGCTTCAATATACTTCATATTGTTTTTTAGCGGAAAGTCCAATCCTTGAATCTCTGAAATTTTATATGTTGAATCGACTTTCTTATCATTCAATGAGCATCTTGTATTTCGTATTTTAGTGAATAACATGCTCTAATTGCAAGTCATCCATTCTTACATTGCATACCTAGAAAAGGCTAATAGAAAATATTATATTTATTTAAAGCATAGGCTTCTTTACGAAAGACATTACAAATAGAAATGAATTGCTTCTCGCTCTTAGAGCGAGAAGCTATCTTTCCTTTGCAGTAACCTAGCAAAATCTAGCTGGAGTGAAAAGAGTGAGTAGTTTGCCTTCTTTTATTCCATATTGGCTTTGAATGATTGATTAGTATTTACAACTAAATCATGTGTGCTTTGATGTTTTTGTGGTAGCTTCTTGATAAATATTTTATGGCTTATTAACACTTTTATGCTAATTTTTGAAATTTTGACATGACTTTAGAATATTGCAGTTCCACCACAACCTTTCAATTTTTTGTAATTGTAACATTAATTCTCATTTCCTTATGATATGTAAAGTCCACATGTTCACTTCATTTCTTCACAAACAACGACGCCAAGTAACTGTAAACACCAAGAACTCATAAAATGTCGATGTCTGTGAATTTTACTCCTCGTAACAACTTGGCAATGTTATAATTGCCAAAAATAAATGAGAAAAAAATGAAAGATGGTGGTGAAATTGCAATATTTTAAAGCCATGTTGTAATTGACAAATTTGGTGAAAGCGTGTGTTTAATTCGGCAATTAACCCTAATCTTATTTAGTGTAACTTAGAAGATAATTTGTAATGCTGATGATGTGCAGGCTGTGATGGGGCTATGTTATTTTACATTCATAGCCTTGAACAAAGATGAAGCCCCAAAAGGAGGTGGAGGAGAAACCACCTCTGCAGACGACAGTCTTGAAGAAGCCAGAAAAATTATGGAAAAATACAAATAAATAGGTGCAAATCTTTTTCTTTTTCCTTTTCAAATTATGTCGAAATTTGGATAGTTGATGTCTTGAAATGTAAATATAATTCTTGACTTTATTGTTCTTGTTTCTGAACAGTATTTTCAGCAATCCTCTTTAATTAGCTGAAATAAAATTAATTTGATCCGACAGGAGTTTGTTTTAGTAAGTTTCAGTGGCTTTGCTTTGGTGTACAAATAAATCATGCATTTAATATAAAAGGGTAAATATCACTTATTGTCCTAACGTATGGACTTTTTTACGGACTTTTTTACGTTCGTGTCCTAACCTAAGTATAATTGCAAATCGACCCATAACGTATTTAAATTTTTAATGTCATGTGTCCTAGTGATCGGATTCCGGCCAACTTGCCTAGTTGGCACGTCGGGAAACCATGTAAGTTGCGCATGTGGCATTAAATAATTAAAAAAATAAATCTACAAAATGTAAATTGACACATGGCATAAATATTTTAAGAAAATCTTATAAATTATACACATCATTATTTTTTTTAATTAAAAAACAACCAATTAAAGATTATAAAAAAAATTATTATCAAGTGAACAAATTAACAACATATTAATATAAATTTACATAGTATACATTCAACAAAAAATAATAAAATCAAATAAACTTTAATCATGTATTTTTTTAACAAAATCTGCCCCCCCCCCCCAACCCATTTTACCTCCTCCCGGCGGCGGCGGGGGCCCACTCTTGTCCTTCTTTGGCGCCCCTCCCACCGGCGGAAGCGATGGTAGTTTCGGCACTGCGATCGGCGACAACTCGGGTAGTTTTGGAACTCCGATCGGCGACAGCTCGGGTAGTTTGGAAATTTCAACTGACGGGAGGGGAACAATGAGTTTGGGGACGACAGCGGGTGCCTTCTTACGGGCTGTCTTGGGGGACGGGTAGGGAGCAAGAGCCTCAGTCGGGCTTGACGGCAACGTCGGCAGCGGCAGAAAGGGGATGGAGATGATTACCGGAATATATATTATTACCTTTAATATTTTGCTAAATTTTTTCACTTGAGAATAATATATCGTTACCTTTAGTTGGATTTTTTCAATTAAGAAAAAATAATGATGTGTATAATATATAAGATTTTCTTAAAATATATATGTCATGTGTCAATTTACATTTTGTAGATTTATTTTTTTAATTATTTAATGCCACATGCACAGCTTACATAATTTTCCGACGTGCCAACTAGGCATGTTGGCGGGAATCCGGTCACTAGGACACGGACATTAAAAATTTGAATACGTTATGGGTTGCAATTATGCTTAGGTTAGGACACGGACGTAAAAAGGTCCATACGTTAAGGGCAATAAGTGATATTTACCCAATAAAAAATTCATATGGTTGTCTGTATTTTTATTCAAAATCATATACTAGTATAATAGTATTTTCTTAATATTGATGGGTATGAGTATGTGTATGATACCTGCATCCATTGATTTTTATGGTGGTTGGAGATGATCTTGTGCGTGAGATACTTTTGAATTTAGTTAGAAGTTATATTTCATCGTAATCATGTCATGCTATGTGAGGATAGATGCCTCGGAACTTTCTGTGGCTTGGATGTCACACAAAGTTGATGCTTGTTACGTACATAATGGAAGAAAACACAAATATAATTGAGTTGCAGTTTAACGATATTAAAATGACAAATGATATTTAAACGTCATTTCTCTTTCACTCGCGCAATCTTAAGAGTGCAAATTAAGGACAATCTCAGTATTTACTTGCTCTTCTTCTTCTTCTTCTTCATCTTTTTTGCAACCATTTGAAGCCTATGTTTGTGAGTATATTATGAACTGTTTAATTTAGAAAAGTTGGAATGGAATGAACCCTTATTAATAATTATATAATTAAACTAAAACATATAAAATTAAAATTGACGAAAAAATATTTAAAATAATAAAGAAAAACGAACGTGATACACCAAATGTGGTACACTGGATCTCATCA
>JAYJMF010000044.1:840269-854007 GCA_036873715.1 Salvia sclarea | reverse complement strand
TGAATCATGTACGTGTAGTCTACTTTATTACGTGATTTCTCGTCGTTTGTGTGAATTGTAATGATTTTGCATCAATTCTTTCAGTTTTCGTGAATTTCCATTCTGCGTGAATTTTGTTATATATTAAGATAGTTTATCTCGTTCAGTGTCATCATTCACACACAAATACGTGATTTGGTATAAGGTAGTCAAACTTGTGAAATATCGATTTTTTCGTGAATTGGTATTAAGGTAGTTAAACTCGTGAAATACAAAATTTTACGTGAATTGGTATTAAGGTAGTCAAACTCATGAAAAATTGAATTTTACGTGAATTGGTATAAAGGTAGTCAAACTCGTGAAATATCGAATTTTTCGTGAATTGGTATTAAGGTAGTCAAATTCGTGAAATATCGAATTTTTCGTGAATTGGTATTAAGGTAGTCAAACTTGTGAAATATCGAATTTTACGTGAATTAGTATTAAGGTAGTCAAACTCGTGAAATATCGAATTTTATGTGAATTGATATTAAAGTAGTCAATCTTGTGAAATATAGTATTTTACGTTGAATTGATTTCTAAGAATTAATATCTATCATTTTTTCTTATTTACTGTTACTAAATGAGAAAATATTGTGCTCATGCCATCATATGTAATATAGAAACAATAGAAATCATGAGTAATATATTTATGCTTCTTCAACGAACGGAAACGGCGATATAATATTTCTTCAAAGAACGGAAACTGTGAATGCATATTCCCATACTATGAGGAAAAAATTTGGGAGTTTGATATCTATAATATTAAAAGGAGATAAACATCCATAAAAATAATTAAATCTAAAACTGGAAAAAGAAAAGAATATACGAAAAAAGAAAAATACAAGAAACAAATCTCAGCAATCAAAAAATGAATCTAAAAAGAAATTAAATATGAATATTTAAACATTCAAAATGGTTTATTTTTATCATTTTTTTATATGATAGGTTAAATTTTATCTTTCATAAAACAAAACGATTTTTTTTTATCTTTTTTATTTGATGGGTTACATTTTATCTTCTCTATAGCAAAATGGTTAAAATCACCTATTTCCTCTTATTTTTATTGAAAATTGATATAGTCTTGAAAAGTAATTGACTTACTTACTTTAGTTATGTAGACATAGAATAAGAATAAAAATAACTAAAATTTACAATATATTAGTTACTATTTAGTTTAAATCACGTTAGTTCCAATGTATTATTTTTATTACACTAATCCTATTATATATAAGATTATAAAATAATTTCAAGTAGAGATTGAGTGTGATTAAAATTATGGAGTAAATTAGGGTTGAGAGGAATGTGCTAAAATAGGAAAATCCACTTGGACATTGTAGAGTGAATGGTGGACTTAGGTGGCTATCATGGCTCAAAATCCTTTAATAGAATAATAATGATAGAGTAGATTAAAGCTCATATCACAATCTTGAATTCAAAATACATAGCGTATATGATCTTATGAACGAAAAAGCACGACTTTGAGATGGAAAAAATTATAAGAAAAGAAAACAAAAACGAGCAGTTTTCTTTTCCTTGGAAGCAGAGAGAAAACACATAAAGTAATAATGCTACACAGTTAAGTAGATAAAAAAGGGGAGGTGGACTTCTATACCCAGGGGTATATTTACATCATTTTATTCAAATTAAAAATTTATATTTATTCTATCATCGGCACCTAAATTATAAAGTGAAATATATATACTCTAGAGTCATAGGTTGGTTTTGCAAAAAAAAGAAAGAAAAGGCGCAGTCCTGGAAAAATAGAAGAAGTTTACGGTTATGATTATAGCGTAACCAAAAGATGTGTATTTTACTTGTAAAACAACTTAACTAACAGTGAGACTGATAGTGATTGAGACAGAGTTAGAAGAAAATTGTTAATGGGTTTGAATTGGAATTAGGAGTTGGGCTTTGCGAAGAGCCCAAAAATGGATTGAAGATGACGTCAGCGTCGTTCCGACCACAAATCTCTTTTAGAGAGAGTTTGGCTGAGCTGTCCTGACAGACGGACATGGAGCTCTCAATTCCATGTTGCTCCGCCCTCAAGATTCCCCCCGCTCCCGCCATTGCCCCCTTATTCAATTCCCGCTGCAGACTCAAGCTGCCTGCTGCCCTCCACTTCTCCAACGCCTTCCCTTCTTCCTCAATCAAATTCCCCACCGCCACACTCCGCCGCCGCCATTTCATCTCGGTATGTTCTATTACCGCCTTCAACTAATTCTTTTTCTTCGCGTTTTTTTATTTATTCCTCTTTCTCATAATTAAAAATTCTACCTTGAATTTCGACTTTGTTGGCTTGTCAAAATGCATCACTCCGTAGTTCCTTGACCTCGAGAATTTCCAAACTGCTGACTAAGTGAAAGTAGTTAGTAATGGAGTTTACATGAAATTAAGCTTAAATTGTCAGGGCTGCTCTAAAGTTGATGCAGCGGGAAGTGATCCACCGCTGAATAAAGTCATCCAGTTCAGGGACGCATTCTGGAGATTTCTTAGACCCCACACCATACGTGGAACTACCTTAGGGTCTTTGTGAGCACAAATTCATCATCCATTCTTTTCCCTTAACCTCCACAACATAATCTCTAATATGTTGTCTTTCTGTTTTTTTTTTTACAGTTCTTTAGTAACCAGAGCTTTAATCGAGAACCCGAATCTGATAAGGTGGTCTTTATTGCTGAAAGCATTATCTGGCCTTCTAGCACTCATTTGCGGAAATGGTTACATAGTTGGCATTAATCAGATATATGATGTTGGTATTGACAAGTAAGGCTTGAAAATATGTACTTTCATTTTAATGCTTTCAATTGTATACAGCATTTTGTCTTACACAAACACAATATGATACACTCTCTTTTGCAGGGTGAACAAACCATACTTGCCTATAGCTGCAGGAGATCTTTCAGAACAATCTGCATGGGTCTTAGTGTTTTTTCTTGCAGCTGCTGGAGTTGCACTAGTTGGGATCAACTTTGGTCCTTTCATCACTAAACTTTATTGCCTTGGTCTTTTCCTTGGAACCATCTATTCTGTTCCCCCATTTCGGATGAAGAGATTTCCCATTGTAGCATTTCTTATAATAGCTACGGTATGGTCTTACTTAATGCTGCTACATTTCTTTAGTTACCTCTGGACTAGCTGCCTTTAATAGCTTATCGTTAGATGAAAATATTTCTTCTTCTTGTCAATGCTCTCTGTGTTAGCATCAGATATCTCAACTGACCAAGAAAGGAATCAGGATATATTTGAAAGAATAATGTAGTAGTATCAAATAAGAGTTCTTGAAATAAATTATATCAGATGCATGAATTAGTGAAGCTGTAGGCTGTAGCTACATGAAAATTTTAATTCTTGAATTCGATAATTATGTTGTACTATCGGATTTCATAGAAATTAATGTGCATGGAAATGTCTTGCAGGTTCGAGGGTTCCTCCTCAATTACGGTGTCTATTATGCCACAAGAGCTGCCCTTGGTCTGACATTTGAATGGAGGTAGATTCTTGTACAATAATTTCCCTCATGATCATTGATCCACAAAAATAGCTAAATCCTGAATAATTTTGGAATAGTTTTAGGCTAATTCCCAATTATGCTTCTCTGCTTGCTTTCCTGGTTGAATTTTTATGACGAATTTCCAACTGCAGCAACCCGGTTGCTTTCATCACCTCATTTGTAACACTATTTGCTCTTGTTATTGCCATAACTAAAGATCTTCCGGATGTCGAAGGCGATCGCAAGTAAGTACCAGAAGCAACTTTTGCTGGTGATACTAGATTATCGTTTTATTTTTCCAGATTAAGTCCTTTCTGATGACTGTAATCTCATAAATCAATATAAATTGATAGGTTTCAGATTGATACTTTGGCAACAAAGCTTGGTGTGAGAAATATTGCATTGCTTGGATCTGGGCTCCTGTTGATAAATTACTTTGGTTCGGTTGCGGCGGCAATTTACTTGCCTCAGGTAGTTCTAGTTTTGTATCATTCACTCAATGGGCGGTTATTCAAATTATAAGACTTGATGGTAACATATTGCAGGCCTTTAAGAGAAGCTTGATGATACCTTCACATGCTACCTTGGCCATATGTTTAATTTTCCAGGTATGTTTGAAACGATATTGGAAAAATTTGTGGCAAAAATTCATCAGAGCCATGGAGTCATTTTCGAATTAATAATCTTCTCCACTCTTTGGCATGTAGTAGCGACTTATTTTTTAATTTCAGTTAATTCTCCTGCAAAATTTATTGCAAGGCTAAAATTCCAAAATCATGAGATGACAAGTGTAAATCATTTTTTTAGTTATTTGAAACTTTTGCATGTTGCAGGCTTGGATATTGGAAAGGGCAAATTATACGAAGGTAATTCTAACTCTTGTTTTGTTTTCCGTTTATATACTGTTAGGTTCTGTTCTCTTTGATGGATAAATTATCATGGAAAATGAGGGAAAAGAGAACATTTACCCTTTAAATTTTTCCTTCTTTTCCATCTCATTCTCTAAAGAAAGGAGTTTTAAAGGCAAAATGTTTTCTTATCCCTCTTTTTCACATGATAATTTTCCACCAAAGAGAACGCAACCTTAATGGAATGGCATGATGTGAAGAAACACATTTAAGCAAATCAAGATTGGTTTTGCGACCTAATGTAGTAACTAAGTCATCCATGTACATGGAAGTTTTTTGAAAAGGCTTATGCAATGTTTTATATCCTTTAAGCTCTACATTTCTTTACCAAATATTTTAATGTTAATGCAAATACTTGAATCTTGCAGGAAGCAATCTCTAATTTTTACCGGTTCATATGGAATCTGTTTTATGCGGAGTATGCATTATTTCCTTTCATCTAGAGTTGCAATTCCATGAGAGAGAGGGGCCATGAAGATTATCCAGCTGTATTTGCAGTAGAAAAGGGAGAGAGGGTTATGTTTCTTTTGTATAATTATGTATGTATGTATGCTTTTCAATTTTTTGTATATAAGTTGAGATTTGATTGTTATTTTGGTCAAATTAAGTGACATGACAAACATATGTAGACTCCCCCATTCTCCATGGGTGATGGAAATGCACATACTAAAACAGAGTTTACTTCTGAAAAAGCCTCATCTCATCTATCCCTTTAGTTTTGTTGAGTGATTACACGAGGGAGGTTGGTTGGGATGGATGAAGCACGCCTATGGCTATGTCTGGGAGATAAGCAGACCTCTTCGAGCGCACGCAGCTGCAGCTCCAACGGGTAGTCCCTCACGCATCCAATCCTCGGCCCCGCCCCTGTCGTCCATTTGCAGCACAGGCTATGCGCCAGCTGATATGATCTCATCCCTTTATGCGAGTTTATTCTCTTTATTATCTTCTCTTTAGGGACCACTGTCACCGGCTTCTCTTCCTCCTCTTCCTCGAACAGATTCTCCTTGGAGATCGGGAACTCTGCGTCTGAATCCGAGTCTGAGTCCGATAGAGATTCGTCCGCTGTCTCGTAACCGTCTGTTGGACTGTCCAAACATCTTGGAGAGAAGAACACCTCATGCCCACCCGTCCTTGCCGGAATCTGAAGCAGACTGATTTTCGACTGCAGCCTCCTCGACCACCTCGATATACGCATATCCTCACCCTCACTCTTCTCCTTGCTCAACTCTGGTACCGATTTGTTCCTACGAAGAGGTATACCAGCTTCCTCTTCATTATCTGGGGCTCTCTGCTCCAAACAATACAACTTGTTTATAGAGTTGAGATCAAATAAAAAGTTTGGTTTTTTCGAATCTATATATATGAAATCTGACCTGAACACCACTGAGATCAACCTGGTGTACTAAAAGAAATTGCATTAGTGCCTCAAAATTTTCTTCTGTTGGGAGATAGTGTCCACTGTAAGGCCAAACCGCCTACATAAACAGTAGCTAATTAAGCATTGTTTAGTTAAAAGGGGAAACGAAATAGAATGTGCAGTGTTTAACCTTGAGAATGCCGGCTTCGACAACTAAGCGGCCAGCTGATAGTGTAGCTCCACCAGCCAAGAAGCTTGAATGTTGAAACCTGCCCTTTCTCTTCTGCCCCACATACAACACCTTCAACGCGCTCAAAACGAAGATCCATTTCACATCTTCACCACCTTCCTTGGTGTCGAGAAGCTTCCCGCTCTCCTTGTACACGAACTTTCCTTCTGATATCACTACTTCGTATGTGCTTCTCTCTGTCTGCAAAACCCATTCAAGTTTTAGTTTCTGTTTCTGAGACATTGATTTGATTCAGACACAGACTCAGACATTTAAGTTTGTCTTACCGGGCCAAGATACTTTATGCACTGTTGTTGAAGTTTCGATCTAGGGCATCTCTCTAGATTCACATTCCAACCTTCTCCAATATCTAGCCTGCATCATGTTCAAAATTTAATCATCATGTTCCAGAATTCTTGGAGATTTGAGAGCATGCAATGCAAATCTTACCAGTAAAAGAAGGGCTGCTTGCTCTCACATTGGAGCCAATGAGTGTAATAAAATTGCAGGTTGTGACCATACCGGTGTCTAGGGTCAATCTACAGAGAGTGGAAACAACTAGTGTTAGAGGTAAATCCACCACTCCATCCAGAAGAAAAAATAATGTTTCTCCAACTTACAGCCTCAAGCCAATGCTGCAAGGCGAGTTTACGTGCCTTCTCATCTTTCGACAGACCTTTCCCTACCTAAGGAACAGGTAAGAGGTAGCCTTAATTGGTTGAATAATCTCATAAACAAATACAATGCAGTAAGTAAAGAAATAACATGTCTACCTTTGCAGCTCTGGTTGTTGCTCTGGACCAGCGTGAAACAGCAGTTTCTGGTTTCTCAATCTCGAAGAATGACACAGAAGTACGTTTCAGCTCAGCAAAATCTAACAGCTTCCACCTGGACAAGCCCAGACCGACTACTTATTTCAAAACATAACAGAAACATATAATAATAGTAGTAATAATTATGTGAAAATAGTTACCATCTTTGCTCGGCTATGACTGCACAGTCAGCAAGCTGCCTTCGCGTCCTAAAACTTTTATACGTCTTCTGCAACCTTAAGGCTGCTTCATGCCTAAGATGATGAGGTTCGAGCACAGGTTGAGGCATCGTAGGAGAGACTTCGGGGTCCAAGTCCCTTCCCCCAACGCTAAGAGATCCCTCAAGGAATACCTTTCCACAATCAAAGGATTCAAATTCAATAGCTTTTGCTGCATTCGGAGTAACCTTGCTGCTCACTGATCTGACTAAATAATGGGCATCCAAATCATCGAAATCCGCAAATTGGCATGAAAATGTCACTCCCATTCCTCTCACAACCAACAGGATATATATATATATATATATGTGTATATATCCCAGAGCAGCCTGCAGACTATATCACCATCTTAGACTGCTTCAAAACAATCCCTTTTAAGGCTATAAACTTTGGAATCTACATGACATTTAACATCATTCAACAACTATACACACAAATTCCCTTTTGCGACAAAGGATCAATGTGCAATGAATAAAGATTATGTGATGCAATATTCAACATGGACAATACGATAAAGAGAGAAATGCATGATGCTGATCACAACGCCAAAACTTATTTCTTATAATCTGGGGTGCAATGCAACATTCGGGGAAAACTGGGAGGAAAGACAACAAAAATAACAAAAAAGGAATAAAGATTGGATCTTTATGCAATATTACCTCGGATTAGTGCAAGAATCTTGAACAGAAACGCAATATGATTGAAACCAAGAAGCAATATACAGATTCAATAGTGGCCCTTCTCGAAAATGTTTTTGTAGTAATAATAATAATGTTAATATTATGATGATAGTTTCTTAAAATAGTGAAACAGAAACATAGATTTCCTTCCCTCTCTCTCTTACAAATTGTATCTCAGCTGAGATTGAAAACAATCTATATATAGGTGGAGTGGGGTGGGATGTGGAGAGCTTTTTCCAACCACATGTACACACGAGGAAGTTTCATCAATTCCAATTGCAACTTGCATTTGACTACCAACACTCACACTAGCTCCACATATAATTTAGTTAGTTTAGTGGAGACTAGACATGAGTTAATTTTTCTGGTCTAAACAAATCTCACGTTATAATCCTCGTTTAGGGAACATTAGGAGAAAAATAACACCCAAAAAAGGTTCACTTTTGCTTTTATTTCTGTCTTCATAAACATATTTTTAATTGCTATAACACGTAGTACAACTTCTCTATTCATAGTAGAATATGGAATATTGTGCATCCATCAGCATCTAAAAAAACTAGTCAAATTGAGAAATCGCTTAAAATAAAAAAAATGGAAGTGCTTGAAATTAAATGCGAAACTAGGAAAAAGTATATATTGATTGACAGTTAGCTGAAAATAAAAATGTCGAGTACATTTTATGAATAAATTACCATACTACCTTATTTTCATTTTATTTGAATACAAATATCGTTAGATGTTTTTTTTCAATTTATATTTTTAGTATTTATTGGTGTCTTTATAAACTAAAAATAAGAATTTCAAAAAATAAATAAATAAAAGTAAAATGTGGATATAGAAATAAAAAAATCCTATTATATTGATAAACTAATATTTAAATGTAAGAATTAGTGAATCATATATACTTTTTATCACCAAGAAAGTAATAAGTAGAGTTAATTATTATTTGAGAGTAATAAATATTAAAGTGTTACACGTTCATAATTACTATTATGAATGAAAATGTCAAAACGGAGTTCAAAGTTAATTACAAAAATAACGAAAACTGAAAAAGAAAGAAAAACCTCTGGATGTGCTTTTAGATTCATCTGCAAAAATGGCCACATCGAATCCATGTGCATATTCTCTTTGCAAACACAAAAACTACTCTTCTTTTGTTTTTTCCAAAAGCTAAAAATCAGCTTTAAAAAGTTTGTCGAAACACTTGTTCATAATCATTCCCAAAAAGAATTCTTTTCCTTCGTCAAACATCTTAAATGAGCTTATCATTCTAAAAATATTAAAAAAAGGTTACAAATTGTCATGAAAAGTTTATAACTCAATGTAAACACCCTATAAATCAGTTAGTCATTTGCTTGAATGCAGGAACGGATAAAATTGTAGGATTTTGTTGGGGGGGGTCTTTTTTTGATATTATTTCTTTTTGTGATGTTTGGGTGTTGAAGTTGTCAATATTGATTTTTCATGGGCTTTTCGGTCTTAATTTGTTAGTATCTGCGTGAGCAGCAGGACTTGAGTGAAGTTGGTGGAGGCAGAAGTTTCGATGCAATTTCAAGAATTAATCTACTGTTTCTTTGTCTCACTACAAAATCAAAATATAGCATCGTATTTATTTGCAGTTGGATTAGATTCCCAACGCAGAAAATAGGAAAATATGTTGGCGTTCACCTTAACAAATCAATAACATTCCCGCTCACTCATACGTAACAAATTTTTTCTTATAATTACTCATACTTGAATGTGAAATATACGATCCAATAAAAAGAAGGGACAAGAACAATGGAATAGTAAAATTACGAACAACCATACAGTAACATGTTTTGTCCGTATTGTACAGATTCTGATTTCTGACTGTGCTTTGCTGTATTCATTAGAAAATGGCTGTACAATCATGACTCCACAACTTTCCATTTCCAGCTAAGCCACACTCTTACTCAGATTTGCAACTCTTTTAATTTCCATAACTTTCCAAATCTAAATCTCTATGTTTTCTGGCAATGCTCTTTGAACAAACTTGAACTTCTACAGTGCTGCCTCTCAATCTCAGTAAAGTAAAATTGTCAGCACCGCCGATACAGGGTACTTACATTTTCAGATGATAAGTTTTTAAAGATGGCAAAGGAAATAACTAAACGAATTGATATAAATATGATCAAGAAAAACAGGAGGTGGGGAGAAAAAAACGGTACACTGAAAAACAAAACTCATCTGCAACTCTTCTGTGGGTCCTCATACCTGTATCCATACGATCTCCATTAGTGTAGTTTATCTATATATTACATCTCTTTTTTATCTATGTTCTATTGATCGCTTCTTCCCCACGGCCTCGGGTGATCATTCTTACCCGCTTCTTCCTTGGATGAATCTTCTCTCTAAGATGGTGAACCTCTTGAGTTTTCTTGCGCAGACTTTGTCGCAACCACCTCATCCTCATTTACCTGATCACTGCCTTTCGAGTGCGAGTTAGCGGTTGCAGTTGCGGTTGTTTCCTTTTCAGCAGGAACCTCCTCAAACCTCACCTGTTTAACTGCCACGTTCGTCTTAGCCTCTGTCTCTGTCTTCTCCTCCCTTAGATCAATCAAATCTTTAACCTCTTCACCATTTTTTCTATTCGTCTTTACCTTTATAGGCCCAAGCTTTGCTTCAAGATCTTTAACTACATACGTCAAAGATCTAGCATCACGAGCTGATGCTAATCGTCCAGGAGATGCTAACTGCCATGAGAATAAAAACATATTTATTCACTTATAGCACATAAAGGTTAAAAAGCACTCCAGAGTAATCTATGCACGAAATATTTTTTCTTTCCCTATAGATTTTACACTTTATTTTCTCTATAATAATAAAACACACCTACTTGCGTTTTGAAAACCTTATAAAAATATTACAACTACATAATTTCCTTAGAAGCCAAAGAGGTTATAGACATCCAAAGCTACTACCAAAAGATGCTGAATTTTATATTCAGCATTAAAGATGTTTATTGTATTTCAACTAGACGGATAGATTTCATCGATTCAGCATCAGTTTATATGAAACAACTAAAAAACTCGTTAGAGTCTAGAAAACATGCCAGACTTCTTCACATCTCCAATTTTTGTATAAGTTGAATATAGCAGATTAGCAGTTATACACTAACAGATTATAGCTTACCTTTTCCAGTTCTTGTACCCTTTCTTTCAGATCTTCTGGTGATGCTTCCTTGTGTGAAACCTGCAGGATATAGAGCAAGTGGCTAGGCAGATTCTCAGACCTGTGCTGCTCGATCGTACGTTGAGGAACAGTGGACTGGCATCCCACTGAGTGAAAAGGGCACTTCACAAGCTTCATAGGACAGGTAGTGATGCAATGTCTGTCCATCTCACGTCTCATTATGATATCTGGGCAGTTCTGCTCGCACGGAAGCATTTTAAAAGGACAGGTAGAATCATGATGGTCCATCTGAGCCGCACTAAATGAAGAATCGCATCCCTCATTGCCACACGACAATGTCCGAAACCCACAATTCAACTTGTGCTTTTCTAAATCTTCCGGAGACTTGAAGTTCATGTTGCAATGATACGTGTTTCTGAAATCAAGATTTTTCAAGAGCGTTTGTGCAACAGTGCTCCTCCGGTTCAGCAACCAAAACCCATTTATTTCCATTTCCTGCACAAGATCGTCTATCCAGTCTTCTCTTTTCTCACTCAGTAGCCATCCTGAAACTCGACTGAAGAAATTTCTTTTTGAATGGACAAAATCATCGACGAAATCAGAGATAATATCGAAAGGGTCTGCAGATACTTCCACATCTCCACCACCTTCGAGGACAACTGATTCAGCCACAAAGTTTTCACTTCGTTGGACAAGGTAATCAACCATTTCTCTTCTAATGTCAACAGCCACAGTCGCTGGGGTCTTAAAGAGGCCGCCAGTTGTGTTGTCAATGCATGCCGAAGCCAAACCAGGAAGAAATGATTGAGCTATTTTATCAACTACATCAGCATCACAAAAGTCACAATGAAACAAAGGCCCACCATCTTTTTCTTCTTCAAGTTTCTCGGGTTTAAGCTCGATACTATCAGTAGGTGGATCCATGACAACTGTAAAATCAAAATCAGAAGAAGGCAGTGCAACTCTTTAAATAAACCTCCAATAACTGAAAATGCAGCACCAAATCACTATTCCTTCTACTGGGCCAGCTATACATTTTCTCAAGCTAAATTAGCATTTTGTGCTCTCTTCCTATGACTGTAAGGAAGAAGAAATCATTTTGATGGACTGACTCTATGATACAATATCATGGATGAGTTATAATTGACATACAACAAAATATATAAATTCCAGTCACAAAAATTCGTTGACTTGATTGTAAATCGCAAATAAAACTAGCTGAATCAGACTAATGAATCAACCCCTAACAATTGTAGGCAAAATTCCTATACCGAACCGTATCAATAAAGAAAAAATAACAGAAACAAAATTAACTGCACTTGCATACATCAATCTAATCGCATCTCTCTATCCTCAATCACTTATATCAATGAAAAAACAGAGAACAAAATAGCAGGAAGATCCGCCGAATAATAGGCCAATTAAACTGCATAAAATCGAACAGAGGCGGAAAATTGAAATCATTAAACTGGTGACGATCTCCGAGTGACGACATGAGAATAAAAAAACGCGGAAAGAAATTTAAAACGTCGCACAATTTTGAGCAGAAATGTTTCACCTGAGATCAAAATCTGGCTCGAAATGTGTCTTCTCCTCGGAGCTGATTGTTAGTTGTCTGTTTCTAACCGTCTGGTTCGTCAATGGCGGATTTGAAGTCTTGTATCTATATATACGTTTCACATTATCATTGAGACATAATGCTGGAACGGTAATACGGCATTTATTTCCCTGAAAACTGTGATTAAATTAAAAAATAATAGTAATAATAATAAAACAAGAACAAGAAGGTGATTTAGGGATTTTTTATAATTTGAGTTTTTTTTTTTTTTTTTGAGGTAATAATTTGAGTTGTTTTAACAATTGGCATCTGTCTTAACTTAGTAATGGATAACTAAAAATGGAGAAAGCCTGCAGCGAATTCAAAATCTTAAAAAAGCTATTGCACAAAATATGCTTTCATTTTTTTATATTTTAATTCCAAAATTAACCCTCTATAATAGTTACCGATTTAATTATAGATGTCAAAACTAGTCCGTCTCCCGTGCACGGTTAGTATTTTTTAAATATTATTCTACGTATATGTTTTTTTATATTTATTTATTATTTATTTTAATATTTATATTAAAATAAATGAAGTAATATCATTAATTGAAATAAAATGTTGTTGATATATTTTTTATTTTTGATGGAGTTTCGATAAATTTAAAATGCAGCGAAAAGGAAAATGTTATACTTTGTAGTATTCTTTTGGTTGTCATCCTCATTTTTACAGATCAAAACTTTCAAACCTCTATGATTTGCGACTCTTGAAATTGCTACATACAATCATGCAAATGTTATACATTTTGCAATACTTCCTTGTACACGACATTTGTAGTAGTCTTTTGGTTGCCATCCTCATTTTCACAAATCAAAACTTTCAAACCACTACGATTTGTGACTCTTGAAATTGCTACATACAATTGGCCATAACTAAAGACCGGTCTTCTAAAAAATAATCCAACTTGGGATAGCGTTTGACCTTGACTTTTGTTTATTGTCATTGCATAAGAGACTATCACAGGAAATTGTTTTCTCTGAAACTTGAAAGGCAATGTTGGATCTGATGGTGTCAATGACATTCTTGGAATGAGGACTTTGTTTCCAGCATTTTCACCAGTTATTACTTTGCCTTCCAATACGTGGCTTCCGAGTCTCGTAATGACCATTCTAGTGCCATTGCACAAACCATTTGCATGATCTATGTTTCTCAAAAGCATGATTGGAGTTCCGACTTTCAAATATAGTTCATGGTTGGGGACACCTGAACATTTGAGACTGTTTAAAAACTCGGGCGTGTGTACATCTTGAAACAAAGACGAAGTCGAATC
>JAYJMF010000044.1:827968-840169 GCA_036873715.1 Salvia sclarea | reverse complement strand
GTGGTTAAGGTTAACCACAAAATTAAGTGGTGTGGTTAGTGGTTCCTACTTTTGGGCAATTTATGGTGCGGTTAACCGGAACCGGACCCTCCGACAGCCCTAAAGACATGTCTAGATTGAGAATATTTATCAAAATTCAAATCTAGTTTAACTATTTTATTTTTGCCGGAAAATATGCACCAAAACATGGTAGAAGTTTTGTCTTTTTCTTGGCGTTCACCTTCCTTCCTTCCCTTCTAGAAATTCACAAGAGAAACCCTTTTGACACGGATTCAATATAGAGTCTAGGTGTCCAATTTTTTTATATCTTATTTTGTTACTAGAAGTCAAATATTATACATTATGGTATAATATGCCATCTCATCATAAATATCAAACATATAGTAAAATATTATTATTGTCCATACTATATTTCATAATTAATCCAATTATGGAGTCCAAACTTTGTTGTTTCTTTTATGATCTCAACTTTCATTTAGTTTCCAATTTGTTTAATTTTGTTCGCATAAAAAATATCTGATTAAGCTCATTCGTAAAGCGTGTTACTGTAGTCAGAATATCAAAATAATAAAGTTATGATATGGGAAATATATTTTGCGGGTGAGTCCAGAACATTAGATAAAATTAAAAGATTTGCGACTATCTTAAAAACATATTAAAATTCAAAAAAGTAAACAACTATTAACCCTTTAATAATATCTTGTAAATATCTCCTAAAGAAAGCATACACTACAATATAAAAGATATTCATGCTATATTCATTGTGTAATCAAGTGTTAAATACTCCACATGCTACACCTTTTTAACTAACCTTATGCTCCCTTTTCATCCCATCTAGAAGATTGCCAAAACTCCCAAAGCCATCTCCCATTAAAAAAAAGTCTTTATTTTTAGTTAAATATCCACCAAATCCTTTTCATGTCACACATTACCCCTCCCCCCTCTCCTAACCACCTATATAACCCAAAATTAATTTTCTTCAACCCCATCAAAACAATCTCTCTCTCTCTCTCTCTCTCTCTCTCTCTCTCTCTCATTTATCTATCTATTTATCTCTCTCTCAACAATGGGAGCACAAGAGCCTCTAGTAGAAGAAACCAACATGAAACAAGAAGAAGAAGAAGAAACACTATCACTATGTGATCTCCCATTATATAGTGATCAAAGTGCTGATTGGGATGATGAATATTTCTCAATCTCAAACTCAAAATCCAACTCCATCTCCCACCAAGACTTCTTCGAGTTCTTCAGCCAAGAACTCTCCCCCTCCTCCGCCGCCGCCGCCTCCTTCCCGCCGGAAAACATCATCTTCTGCGGCAAGCTCATACCCTACAAGCAACTCTCCCCTCCATGCAAAACAGACCATAATAACAAAAACAACATCATTTCTCCCGAAAAAATCAAAACCAAGACCCAAACAAGCCGCAAGAAAAGCAGCCGCTGGCGGTGGCGGCTGAGCTCCGGCAAGAAGGTCTCAATTCCGCCCCAAAATGGGGCCAAATGTACAATCGGCGCAATGCACCCGCCGCAGAGGATATCGACGTACAACTCGTCTAAGCATCTCGGTAGCTATAATAAGGCGAAGTGGTATTTATACTTGTTTGGGGTTTCGAGGTCGTTTTCGCCGGTGGTGGAGCTGAGCGAGATCCGGAGCCGGCAGAGCCGCCGGCGGTCGGCGCCGCCGCCTGCGCCGGCGATGTTTGGGGATTATGATGATGGGAAGGTGGGGGATCGGCGGTGGGGGCTGATGTGGGGGCTGATCAGAGCCCTCAGCTGCGGCGGGGGAAACCAGCCGGCCGCCTTGGCTGCGGTGGCGCCGCCGCCGGAGTGATCGGTGCTTAGTTAGAGAGGTGATTAGATTAATTAGTTAGAGATATGTTAATTTGAAATCTCAACTATTCTTGTGTCTTAGTTGAAACTTGATATTTTATATTAGTCTTAAATACATAATTTATTTTGTGGATTCATTTTTCATTTTCCTCCATAACTCTACAAGAAGAGAAATGGTGTTTTTTGTTTTCCATTTTAAAAATGTTAAAGGGAATGAACATAAATTGACCAACCAACCATTCATATGATACCCAAAGCTACCTAATTCCTAACTAAAATAAATGTTTGACTTTCTACTTATGTGACCTGGCCGCCAAATTGAGATTGCTAGGTACACTTAATCTTATTTATAAAAAATTAGGGTTGATTTGATAGAATAACTCATCAAGTTTGATCCTGTTTTGATTCTGAAATAAGTTTCACAAATTATTGCATAATTATACCATCTTTAAAATAAAATAAAAATCAACTATCTGAACAGTGGTATGATTTTCCTTAATCTCTCAAACAATTTCGTATCAACATGAAAAGAGATACATTTACGTTAGGTCGGCCTAACGTTAGGCCCAACCCAATTAATATATAAATAATGAGAGTGACAACAATAATAGGGGGCGGCAAACAACAAACGGCTCCGCCTTCGGCTTCGATAATTAATATATAGATAATGAGACCGGCAACAATTATGCTTTTACGACTCGTTCCGGATTCGCCTTCGGCTCCCCCTCGCTCGACTCATGGCTTAGAATAGGAGCGGCAAACAATTGTCTAACATTAGGCCGGCCTAACGCAAATATTTGTCTGAGAAGTAATATGCTACATCATATCTGGAAGCTCCAGCAAATGGCTATAACTAACTGAATGTAGATTCAATTTTTTGGGGAGGATTTTGTGACAGTGTATTTATATATCATATTATTATTACATGTTCTCGATATTCAAAACGATAACTATTTCACCACTACACCTTCGTACATGGTAAATACTCCCTCCGTCTCTCAATTGTTGGTGTACTTTCCTTTTTGGGATGTCCCACCAATTTGGTGCATTTCATTTTTTGGACATTTTTATCACACACACAACTTTAAATACTCCCTCTGTCCCTGAAAAGTGTTCAAATTTTTCCTTTTTTTGTCCGTGCATGAAAAGTGTGCAGACCCATTTCTGGCAAAAAAATGTTTCAATTTCTATCCTCATTATTTCAACTTTATTACCAAAAAACCAAACATGACCCACCACTCACATCACTTTATCACTATTTTGCATTACTTTATCACTTAAAAAATGGGACCCTTTCTCCACTCACATTACTTTATCACTATTTTGCATTACTTTATCACTTAAAAGTGAGACCAATTTTCCACTCACACTACTTTATCACTATTTTGCATTAAAACCTGTGTCACTCCCTCATTTGCACACTTTTGAGGGACAGAGGGAGTAGTATATATTAAAAATATAAATAATTTTTTTATTAAAATATAGTAAATTTTATTTTTATTTAAATTATTTTATAAAAAAATAAGATTAATGCCTATAAATATTAAATTATATTAACTAAAAGTAAAAAAATACGTGGCAAGTACCCGACGGGAATTCTTCTCCTACCCGGATAATCCCCGCTCCCGAACCCGCTCCAATTTAAACGGATAATGGACGGGTACGGGGGTGATTTTATGAAGCGGGTATGGGGGTGAGATTGCAGAACCTTTGCCATCCCTAATGATTGGCCCCAAATATTTGAATTCAGATTCAACCTAATAGTTTATGCGTCTTAATAAATCAAATAGAAAAAGTTAACTCGAGAAACTAAAATGCATGCATATTGTAAATAACAAATAAGTCAAATACAAGTTTAGGCTTTACATATGTATGTAATTATATATATCAAACAGAGACTAATTATTGGCCATTTTCGAATATTAATAAAGAAGGCTTAAAATTTGTGTGTAAAACTCAGTTTGATTCGTTTGTATACTTAAATAATGAGATGTAGTGGCTAGCAACTACTGGGCATGAATGTCTTCACATAATTAATAATTGCAATAGTCAAAACTTTAATTAGTATAGATACTAGATGATACATAAATTATAAATATGGATGGCCCCCGAGTATTTTCATTCTGATGCAAGATGTGTGTATATTTTAAACGTGAGTTCAAAAAGTCTTCCCTATATTCATATGCATGTATCTATCAATATATATATACACGCGCGCGGCCATGCTATATGGATGCACTAACTATTGAATGCTCGTCAAAAAAAATTGTAAAACATGATGTATAATAAATTATTAATTGTACGAAAATAATTATTCACAAATTAAATCTGGTGTCCTGTCATGTGTAAGAAATAATGGCCGAATAAGGTTTAATCCAAGAATTGGAATAAATTAGGAGGCGAGGAAAGGTAAATGAGCAAGAAATAGTCATTTATATTTCTGCAATAAACATTCTCCTACTATATTTTTTTACCGCATCATATATTCAGCCAAGTTGCGAAATCCCTGTCAACTGAGCAAAAAAGGATAAATCTAGCTCCTTTAAAGCCTGTTTGATATTGGACGTAACAGTTAATTATACTATGATCAGTTGGAACTCTACGACTAACAAAATAAATGAAATAGGTAGCTAGTAATGGACACACAAGATCAATGTCTTCAAGGAGGCTCATTAAGATGAAAATGGTCAAATCCCCTAAAAAAATCAATGGTCAATTAAATACTTCCATTCTAGCTCATGATCTCTTTTCATATTAAGCCATGGCAATTTGTTATATAAAGTATATATGAACAGTACTTGGATAATCAACTTGATCTAGATCTATTTATTTCCACAACAAACTATCCCAAGCGAAGCCAAATGCTATAAATTCCAGTAGGGGCCAACTAAACGTTGCGCACACAGACAAGAGAGAGAGAGAGATGGCAGTTATCGCTCCCAACCCCGCCATGCAAGACCTGAAGGTCACATTCAAAGAATCAACCCTAGTTTCCCCCCTGCACCAAAGCAAGGAAAGATCATTGTATCTCTCCAACATAGATCAAATGCTTAACTACAACATCCCCACCGTCTACTTCTTCGCCGCCAACCCCGATTACCCGCCCCAGGTTGCCGCCGACAGGCTCAGATTGGCGGTCCAGAGAGTTCTTGTGCACTACGACTTTATGGCAGGTAGACTCAAGCTCAACCCCGACACCGGCTGCCTCCAGATCGACTGCAACAACGCCGGTGCTGGCTTCGTTGTCGCTTCCTCCGACGTTGCGCTCCACCAGATAGGGGACCTTGTCTGCCCCAACCTCGGATTCCGGCAGCTCGCTGTCCAAACCTTGGACAACGTCCCTAACGATAATCAGCCGCTCTTTATTCTCCAGGTACGTCACATTACAATTCATTTTGGATGATTTATATAGTAGTAATTGTTTGAAGTGCTAGATGACATCCTTCAAATGTGGTGGTTTGGCGATCGGATTGTGCGTGAATCATATCTTGTTGGACGGGATGAGCGCCAAGGGATTCAACGAGAACCTCGCTTCCCAAGCTTTCGAGGACAAACCCTTGGCGGTGGTCCCCTGCTTTGACCGGCGCCTCCTGGCCGCCAGGTCTCCGCCGCAGCCGGCCTTCGACCACCCGGAGTTCTTCAAGCCCGACCTGAGCCCCCTCTCGGGCCCCCCTGTGTTCGACTGCAAGAGAGAGGAGCTGGAATACAGAGTCTTCCAGATAAGCCCTACCCACGTCAGCTTCTTAAAGGATAAGGCCATATCCCACTCCGAGAACAGAATCAGCAGCTTGAGCGTGGTGGCGGCGCTCGTGTGGAGGTGCAAGGCCCTGTCCAAATACGACAAGGAGAGAGTCTCCACTCTGCTCAACGTCATCGACCTCCGCCCCAGGCTGCAGCCCCCCCTGCCGCCGGCCTACTGCGGCAACGCGCTGCTGGTGGCGTACGCGTCGGCGACGTGCGAGGACGTGGAGAGGATGGAGTTCTCGGAGATGGTGAAGAAGGTGGCGGAGGGGCCCGGGAGAGTGACGGACGAGTACGCCAAATCGGCCATCGATTGGCTGGAGATCAACAGAGGGCTCCCCTGTGGAGAGTACATGGTCAGCTCGTGGCTGAGGTTGGGATTTGAAGAGGTGGTCTTCCCGTGGGGGAAGGCTATGCACTCCGGCCCCGTCGTCAGCCACCGGAAGGATATCTGCTGGGTTTTTCCCACGGCTCAAGGAATCAACGCGCTGGTTTCTCTGCCGCCGCCGGAGATGGACCTTTTCGAAGCCCATTTCCGCAACTTCTTTCCCTAGTGTTGTTGCTTGCTCATCATTTGTTATTCAATAATTCCCACTACGTCTTATTATAATCAAATTCTCTAATTTTCATTTTTATTATTCAGTTTTAAACCATTAAATATGGACACTAATTAGATCTAATAATCCCTAATTAATAATTATAGCACATTAAATTGGAGTTGAAGATAAACATTTCAAAATTAATAGTTGTGCGTACTCAATTGAAGATAAACATTTCAAAATTAATCGATAATCTCAAATCATTTTTATTATACAATTCGATCATACTGTATTTTATATATAATTAGTAGTACTACATTATCATGTACTCTAAAGAAGTCTCATTATCTTCGAAACAACAAGTTGCATTGCGCGTTGGTGTGCATCTTTATTTTTGTCAGACAAAAAATATTAAATGCAGATGACATACCATGTGACATAGATATAACAAGACCAATTCCAGAAAAATTGTAACCCTCTAATTCTTTGAAATGTTGATCAATTCTTTACTACTTCTAATATGACTTTACTAGAATCTTGAATATAAATATCAAACAAAATTTATACACTGATTCTATTTATTTAATTAGCATATAAATGTCTTTAAGAGTTGACAAATTTCACTCACATTATTTTCTCTATTAAAGGATTTGGAGTCACAACAATCACCTAAGCCTTTCATTCACTCTCAAGCATACGCATCAACATTCCTTTATTAAACTCATTTCAGCATTCATTTTTTAAACTCATTCAATCGGTACATAATTTCAGCCAACAGTCCACCCATTCAATCAATTAATAATTCTAACCCACAACCCATCTTATTTATTCTCAATAATCCCACGTCGAATATGCAAAATAATAATAATAATAATAATAATAATAATATTATTATTATTATTATTATTATTATTATTATTATTATTATTATTATGTTTTGAGTTTGGAAACTTGGAATATGGGAGATTGATATTTATGTCCTATATATTCATCAGTTTAAAGGGGATGAATACTACTGAAAAACGACGGAATTGGTTGAGTTCACAATGCTGTCAAAACTCAAAAGATAGTTTGATGCCACAAAATGTGAGGATGATTTTTTGTTTTTTATGCAATATATTGCAAATTACATAAAAAAAAATACGAACATTTAAAATATCAAGTGTGATAGGCAGATAGTTACTTCGCTTGGGTACGACTTGACTACTTGTAAACATGTTAAGTGTCTCTTCCAATATTAAATTCATAAATAGTTGGTCCCTACCTTCAAAACTCTAGTCAGATATATTTTTAGTTATATTTTTGTATAAAGATAATGAATTTGAGGAACAATGTCATGGTCACCATTTGCGAGCAAGCAAGCATCAATAGTGTTTTGGGCCAAAATTAATATATTAGAAAAAATTATAAGCATCATTAATTCCGATATTCTTTAGAAAAATTAATGCTCAATTTGTTCTTTTTCGTCTTACTTGAAATAGCGGATAAAATGAACGAGTTGAGCATTAATATGTTGTATGTCGGATTAATGATGTCATTAATTAATAATTTTTAAGAGATTAAAATAAAAAAATAATATTAATTTGGTTTAAATATGATTGATGTTCATAAAAAAAAGTCATAGATGATAACCAACATATTACTATTCAATTAAATTTATCTTGCAATTACAAATTTATAACAGACCTTTTACGCCAAATTTTACGAAAACCATACGAGATATACATGTATTATAAAAAGATAATGAGGTTAATTAGTTGGTCTGTCTCGAGATTAAAAGTAAAACTTGATGAAGATAAGCTCCCTTGGAATTAATTGCCTACATTCAAAACTCTAACTTTCGATATACTAAAAAAATTAAAAAAGGTAATAAAACTAGTACAAGTTTGCATCTCACACACATAATTTTGCATATGCTTCCAATAACATAATGAAAGAAATGCTTCTTTGCCCAAATTCATAACAAAAAATTATTTCTACCAACTATTATAAAAACATGCACCTCATACCAAAAGTTATGAAAATACCTCTTAATGGTGATAGTGTATGGCAACTAATTGGCGAGAGCCACGATTTATTGGAAAGGGCTCTCTCCAATAAATCGTGGCTCTCGCTAATAAAATATGACTCTATATTCTTGAACCGATAACCATCTTTCGGCTAACCTAGCTTGCTCCGTCCCTCGGGACCAACAAGGGGTAGTACAGGAATATTCACATATTGTCCATCGACTACGCCTTTCGGGCTAAAATGCCTAGTTATTTAGAGGCTTTGGGACACGGACACCTCATGATTGATTTTAGCCTTTTGATCGATTCCCTTAAGGATTTAATCGGCTCGTGCCACTCCGTCTCCGGTCTCCATTAAGATGGTATCAAGTTCTTCTAGCTCGTTTTTTCTTTTACATTTTATTGGAGAGAACCACGAGCTCTCGCCAATAACATGTAGCGTTCGCCATCAATGGTATTTCCGTAACTTTGGACATGGGGTGCATGTTTTAATAATAGTTGGTAAAAATAATTTTTGTTAAAAATTTGGGTAAAATAATTAGGCCGGCGATGGAGAACCGAGCGGCATATGCATGTTGTGACGTCTCTTCCTCCGGGCGGCGTTGGCAGGCGGCGAGGATTTGCCGGCGTCAAATGGAAAGTTCAAAATGGCCTTTCTGCCCCTCATTTTGAAGGCAGCAGAATCATAGGCCCTGGCGGCATCCACATCAGTGTCATAAGTCCCGAGCCAGACCCGGCTCCCTTTCCGGGTGGGGTCCCGGATCTCCGCCGCGTACTTCCCCCACGGCCTCCTCCTAACCCCCCTGTACCGCCTTCCGCCGCCCGCGGGCGACGAGAGACGATCATCTCGAATACAGGCTGCAGGCTTCGCTTCGACTCCGAAGAAATCATCGTCCCAGTACTGGGAAGGGGACTCGATACACAGAGTAGCAGCGACGTTGTCGGCGTCCTCGAGGAGATGCCGGCGGATGAGCTCCAGCGTCAATGATGCGTCTGAGGTTGTCATACTCACGCATAGTATGTTTTACTTTTAGAGAAGTAGTGAGTAGTATTTGGGGATCGACCTAGGCTTCTTCATATATAGATAGGATAGGATGCACAGTACCTAGCTAGTGTTTTGTCGAGGCTGGTGGGACCCACTTTTAAAATATCAAGTGTTGGAATTAGCAGCCGCACAACTTGGAAGGTAAAGCTGTTTGATGATGGTTACAAAATCTACAATTGCAACAATCACAATGCCTATCCTTTTGTCAAGTGGGATACTATGAGTATGTGAGGAATGCGATGGCTTTTGCCTAAACTTCGCTCTATAACCTCTTTCGCATCTTTTATTCTATCTTTTCGTGTTTTCCTCCTAATCTTCTCTAAAAGATTTGGGGTCAAGGCCTCCACCTAATCCCCTAATTCACTCTCCAATAATCACGTCAGTTTTTCTTATATATTTTTTTTTTAATTTAATTTCTTTTTCAACCTATCTTATTTAATCTCATATATCACCTTGTTTGGTATGGGTTAGGGACCAACAACAATTTAATAAAGATTAGAGGATTCGTTCGCTAACAAGACCCTTTACCTTTCAGACAATGATTCGTTGGCCGGGCGCGTAGAAGCGCTGAGTTTGAGAATTCCACAGGTGGCTTCCGAGAGGCTGCCTGCAAAACAAAACCGGAGAGAGGAGTTCTCCGGGGAGAGACTCCGACGCTCAAGTCAGTAAAGCCTCCGAAAAGCGTATTGTAGCAAATGGTTTTTTGCTAGAAAGTTCTTGTAGCTGAGAATATTTTGGAATACTTACATTCTGGTATGAAATGCATGGGGTATTTATAGTATTAGGAGTATGAAGATACGATCGTCAACTTATTTGTTAAGGAGGGGTATTTTAGTAATTACATACCCGACAAGGTACAATGGCCTGGCGAGGTACCAAGAATATTCACAGGGCTATTAGCCAATAGCGTGGGGACACATAAGATGGTCCCAAAGTTAGTTAGAAAAGGCCCTGCAAAACAACGTCTTGCAGCTTTTTGGTAGGCCCGTACCAAACCAGTCACCGAACCTGACCCAGAGTCAGGTGTGAGACTTCTGGTTCTGTCGCGCACCCTTGGCGGGTGTGATAATACTCAATTCTGGTAGTCAAGAGCGAGCTACGTTCATCACTCACTCACCTCTGACTCTTGCCACATGTCGCTTGTAGGTGAGAGCTGATATTGGACCCTATCACATTGATAGTTATAAACATAAATAATAGATTTAAAATCCTAATGATCCATCATTAAAGTAAACAAAAATCCTAATGATCCATCATTAAAGTAAACAGTCTTTTTATCATGTTGATGCTTCTAAATAAGATATATAAGTTGTATCCATCTATTTTTCATTGAGAATAACTTTATATTGTACTTTTTAAGTAAAATTTACACAATGGCTAGAGTTCAATGACCCTCAGTTGTTGATTAAGACGAAGCAAGACGATGAATGAAACGAAGACTTGAGGGTCCAACCACCTAGAGTCGTTGATCATGATGGAGCACGAAGATGGATCATGATGGGGCACAAAGATAAATTTAAATGATAAGGCTCTGGTTCAACCATCTAAAATTGTAAAAAAGATGAATCTAAATGATGAGGCTCTGATTCAACCACCTAAAATTTATACCCATACACGTCTTTTGATTAATTTGCTCAAAAAATTTAAATTACAAAATTATTAGATTACATGTGCACTTGTAAGTTAATCACCACACACTCATTTAGAAGTTATATATACATAATTATTCAAAATCCAACTTAAAAGTTATTTTACTACTTGAGCTTGTCAAAACCGTAGTGTAAAACCCACCAACTATCCAAACTTATTTACATATATAAATATAAATTGTTATAATGATTGGTTATCCTTCTCAATAATAACTTGAATACAAAATGAACATAATAATAGTTACTCCTCCCACTAAACATATCACTCTTTCTATTTTGAGCTGTCACATTAATAATGACACCACTTTACACACAAAACACCACTTTCTTAATTTCCGTGTCCAAGAAATAAGGTGTCATTGCAGCAAGAAGGCGAAACCCTTGCCCCCAGGGCCCCCACCCGCTGTCCCACAGTATGGTGGAGGTATTAAATCATGGTACTCAGCGGCCCATTAGGTGGGAGGCCCAGTGCCTAGTGCCCACAAGAAGTTATGTTTAGTGGGACGGAGGGGGTACTATATAACAATCGTAGACATGTCGATCAATGTTCGGACTCATTTAAAATTTATATCACTTATCTATTCCAAAATTCTAATTAAAAAAACTTTTAATTGGTGTTCTTGTCCTAGTCCCATATAATAATACTTGCGAATTATATAATTTGTTTGAATTAAAAAATTTCTAACCAATTAGATATAAGTTATCAACAAATAATTGATTATATACGATGATAAAAAAGAATTGGATATTACTCCCTCTGTCCCAATTATATACGTTTGAATGGCTTTTTGAATGTCCCATATATATAGGCTTGTTTCCATAAAAGAAATATTTTTTAGCTCATTTACTAGCATAACATTAATTAATTTGATTCACATTAGTTCTAATATAATAAATATGGACGCATTAGAATATTTACTACTATAATTTTTTTTCCAATACTCTTTTTTAATCCATGTGGGCATTTCAATTGGGCCATAAAATTGTAATATTGAAGTTGTGTTCTTTATTTAGGTGTTACCAAAAGTATCATTTTATTTAAGTTTTCAATTGACGGAGTTTCATGAAAAATCGATATGCGCAATATATCGAAGAGCTCTTGCAAAATTAAAAATCAAAGATGAGTTGGAATAACTATTTTAATGTGAATTGGATATCTAATGGAATTGAGGAGGTTCGGCTGCTCAAACTCAATACTCAGATTTGTTGACGTCGATGTTAATTGTTACAGTACAACCTATTTTAGGCTGCCAATACTGTCATGGCTTTCCTCCATATCTGTTAAATAAACAACTACCTCTAAATTAACAAACAAGTGGTCGTGCCGGAGTGGTTATCGGGCATGACTAGAAATCATGTGGGCTCTGCCCGCGCAGGTTCGAATCCTG
>JAYJMF010000044.1:816898-827868 GCA_036873715.1 Salvia sclarea | reverse complement strand
GTTATTATAATACGATGGTGATTAAATATGATATAATATATTAAATCTAATTTTAGATTAGATTTAGAATAGGGGTATATTAGGCAATACAATATTTTGTCACACTGACACTTTTTCTATTAGTATAGATTTTGTACGAGGACTAACAAAAATATTGAAGAATGTTGTCCTTAAATTTTAGCATTGAGTTTAGGGGTCATAATGTCAATAAAGTACAGGTAGAGGGCTCAAGTGATATTATATCTACTTAATTTTTAATGTACTCCCTTCTTTGCAATTGCTTCTTTCTTCTGTAAAACCTCGCGTTAACTGACTGGGTGTTCTCAGTTTCAGAGGTTAGCTCCTTCTCGTTTATTCTTTCTTTTCCAATCTTCTTATCACTTAGCTAAAGAGTGTTTGATTTTTCTATTACAAGCATACAATCTCTTCTTATGCGTCTTGAAAAATAGTGAACCATTGGTTAGTTTTTGTGCGTAGTTCGACATAATGGTTCTAGTTGCTTTTTTGCATGAGCAAGCTTTATTTTTGGCAGCCTTTTTGGTGTGTCACGAGAGAACTTCTTTTACTGATTAAAGGGCTTTTTTTTGCTAAACTTGGTTCCTTGCCTATTTTCTTTCTTTCTTTCTTTTCTGTTGCCCCTCTTCTGTGTAATTGACTTTGATGATCATAAATTTCTTCCGTAGGAGAAAGATAAAAGGTCGTAGCTACTGATAATCTATGGTGTCCAGTGAGTCGAATTTGGATTTGCATTTTGCCAACTCACATCCAAGACCATAGAAATAGAATGACAGTCTGCTTGATATTTTTTATCTTGATTTTGTATCCTGCTTGTTGTTCCATGTTCTGTGCCAAATGTAAAGATTGTTCCTTGTCTTCTGCCTTTGCTTGCCTTTAATTGTCTTGTGTTTTTGTTCATTGGCAGGGTTGAACTACATATTGTTCTTGTTCATTAAGGATCTTCTCTTGTTTAATGCTCGTCTTAGCTGGCTCGACTCTGAACGCTACCCTCAAGTCTGAAACCCGAATAGTTGATCTGTCTAAGTGTTTGTGATGAATATTCTACATTCAGTTTCCTCCTTTGTCCCAGTTAGACCACCATCACTACTTGTTTCAATTCTCTGCCTCTTTTTAGTTTTGGTTTGAATCCCAAGATTCATGCGTGCCCTTCTCATTTAGTCAAATTCCCACCCACTTCACCCCATCCCATATCGGCACTTCAGTTTCCCATTACGGCTGCAAATCCTTCAAATCAATATACAGTTTCTGTCGTTGATTTTGAAGAATTTGTAGAGAAGGATTGGTCATTTCTTGAATTTGATGATACAAACGATGGAGAGCATATGCAGAAAATTGATCGCATCATATCTGCAGGAAACATCACAGAAATGTCAAAGGTTCTTGTTTCTGTTGGTTCTGAAGCATTTGTAGACAGAATCGTTGATTCTTCCCCTTGTGAGCTGCAGCAGTTGCTAAGCGCTGTTTGACCTATGTCATTGTTTCTTGATTCTTGTGCTTTCCTTTTCCGTTTTGTGAATGGTTGCTGCATTTCTTGTGAAGTGCTAGGCTAGCAGTGATTCATGGCTCCCCAACCCCTAGTTCAGAAACAGCAATATCCAGATGTAGTGGTTTCCGACTCGCCACAGAAAATGACGGCTAACCATTCTTTTCAAGTGTTATGAGATTTTATCAGTAGTATTTTATTATGGGTTTTGAGCCGAATGCCAATTATTACTAGAAAAAGGTAACTGGTTTCTGGACTTGGACTTGAGGTAGAAATTTCTCCAAGGACTGTAATTTCTCGAAATCGTGGACACAGAAATATTCCTATTCAGAAGACACAAGCATGTATGACTGCTAAAATAAAGAAAATGTAAGTCCATCTTGTACACTCGTAACGGAAATCTGAATACCGGAGAATATAACAAACAGAAATTCCAACACTCACTGAAAATAGAAGACACAAAACTTTCTCAGACCAAGATTATTGTGCAAGAAATTACACAGTTCTCGAGCTTGCATCACTCACCACTCGTCTACAAGAAAGATAAGAAGAGGCTTTTAACTCCTCAAAGCTTTCCAGGAATTCAGTATAGGAATAAGGAATAAAAAACGCAAATTGCCTCCTTGCTTATGTAATTATCTCAGAAGATGGAAAACTTTATACCATTGTTCGCGGCAAATAAGTTATATTCCTCAACGGAATCCTTCTTATTGCACGAAATATCTGCATCGTCAAGGTCGGGGAAATTGTTTCCCATAATTCCTTCTTCCACAGTGACTGGATCAGTTTGAAATCCTGTTGAAAGAGCTACCGGGCCACCAAAATGGAAAAGGGAGAAGCCATCATTTCCCATCACCATTCTATCAGGCTTCCCACTTTGTTTGGGATCTACTGCTGCAGGATGTTGATTAGTTGTAGCCACCTTCTGTGTGGTATGCTGCACTTCTTTTAGATGAGCAACCTTGGCAGGCTCCTTTGCGTTAACGCCATTAACCTGTGAAACCGGCTGAAAAATAGGAACATGAGCATGATTATGTAATGAGGGTGGCAGAGGCTGCAAGGTCCCGTACTGCATCAACCGTGCATTTCCATTCAAACCATATCCGAAACCATTGGCAAATAAATAGTGGTTGGTGGGAGGATAGGATATCAACCCATTTGTATGACCAACTGGCCAAGAAACTGGATTCTGATGGTAATAACCAACTGTTGGAGCCTGAAAAACAGGGTAATTTAAGCTTTGATTATGCATTTGAGGAGGGAGCACACTCTGAGGTTGAGCATTTGTAGTGAGAATTTCTCTCCCACTCTCGAAACATGTCGCAGATTCCTTAAGAGAACTGCCCGATTTTGTTTCTACAGAAGCAGGGCCCTCACTTGTAGAATCCAGCCCAGTCAATTTACACTGGTCGTCCACAACACTAGTAGATGCAGTTATCCCATTCCGGAGGCAGTGCGATGTTTCTCTTTCCTCTGAATTCTGACTAGACTCTTCTGAATCAGATGTGGATGTTGATTCCAGGTTTTGACGACTTGAATATGTGTTGCTGTCACCCTCACTGAGGCAAGATGAGCAGTTATCAGAGTTGGAAGAGGTGCTCATTGTTGAACCTGTTGTTCCAAGTGGAGATCCTGTCGTAGAGCACAGCTCACCATTCTCTGCTACTGCTTCCTTTGAGCAGTGATGGGGATTTTCACTTGTCTGGAAGTCATTTTCTATGTCTACACAGCTCTGAGCTCTAGACCTTGATAAATCTGTTGGATCATTATCCTTGTGATTGGTCTGAACTGAATTATCAGTCACTTCATCGGAACAAGAGGAACAACATTCAAGGAGCTGATCAGATTCAGAAACTTCAACTTTGGGGGTGGATTTCAACGTAACATCAGAATCTGAATTGCTTCGGACACACTTCTTCTGTGAATCTAATGGTTCCCAAACTTTCTTGGTAGTAAGAGGGTTGCCAGCAACAATCTTGCCTTTAGGCCGCCCATTACTCTCACGTGCACACTGCGCTTGCGTATACCTTTTGCTACGATAATAGGGTTTCAAGACATCAGCTGTAGACTCTGAGTTATTAGCATATTTAGGATCCCTTGCTACCCTTACAATATGTGACTCTGGCCTTGATCTATAATCATGATGGTGATCACAGCTGCAAGAATGGGGTGCAAATTTATCACATATTCTGCTATTGCTCCACTGGAACTTTTCACTCAACTTGCTTCCATTTCTAGCATTAGACTTTGTAGCATTGGTTCTTAATTGCTTATTAAAGCCATGAAAGTTCCTTGTCGATTCAAAACCATCAGCATGATATCTGGATTCATATTTGCTAATGACAACCCCAATCTCTGATAATGTTCCATCTTTTCTCCTATCAGACAATTTCGAGTTCAAATCCCTATCTGAATCTTTGCGGAACTTCAGCTTCCTCCGAGAATACTTGAAGTGATGGTATGAAAATGAGGAGTTCCAATCTCTTGTATTACCAAATTCCTCATCCAGAGTATCTTCAGTAGGATTATCCATATTTGAATAAGTATACCCTGTCGAAAGTTGGTCATCTTGAATATCAGGAGACAAAGGACTGGAAGGATTATCTTCACCTCTTTCGCTGAAAGACTCTCTACTGCTAGCAATAGTTACCCCCTCATCAATGGGGGTTGTAGGCTCATCTTTTGAAACATCATCAACCACAGAATTTGAATGTGATTCAGCACATTTCTTTTCACGATTTTCTTTCTCTCTCAATCTTTCCTTCCTCCGGAGCTTCTTTTCCCTTTCTTTTGCCCTCCTGCGCTCCTTGCGTTCTTCCTCTTCACGTTTTTCCTTCTCTTCTTCTTCAAGAAGTTTCATCTACAAATCACAATTATGGTGGAAATCAGAGGTGTATACTATTTTTTAAGTAGGAATCTAAGGAGGCTAAGAACTGAGCACAACTAACAACATCATATGTTAAGCACCTGTTTTTCTAAAGTAATAATTTCCTTGCAAGCAACATGTACACGTTCTTCTACCAACTTAAGAGCAAGACATACGAAGATGCTATGTGCATTTTGACGTGCCGTTCCTTCTCTGAAAGCTTTCTCAACCTGTGGAAATATCACTGCGGCGTTATAACCAAATATGAACAAATCCAAGCATACATACACAAACACATTGGGTTCTAATTGAAACAAAAAAATCCTTTCACTAATACTTCTCCTGTACATTGATCGAATCGATTCAATGAGACAATCTACGTAATCTCAAATTGATGCTTACAATGATTTAGGTGAAAAAGTAAAGTGGGGAAAAGAAAGCAACATACCTGTTCCTTAAAAATGACAGTTGCAGCATCTAGGAGAAATTCCCGAGCAAGCTCGGGGCTCTTTGCATGTTTCTGGGGACGAGAGCATTCACCATCAAGTTCATTACCATCCTTGTCCATAGAATCATCATCCTGAAAGCATAGCAAAATGGTATGAGAAGATGACAAGAAGAATTGGGGGGAGGTTTTTTATGGAAGTTGGAATTGAAACTGCTAGTTAACTACCTCTTCCTCCTCAGCCTCCTCTGCATGTTCAAAGAACCTTGTGATACCTTCCCCTCTTGTAATAGTTACAAATCCATCACCAACAACAAGCCTGCAATGAACACATTGTTGACCTCGCAAAGCATGAGCTTTCACACAGAGTTCATTGCAACGTCCATCCATTTTCCAAGCCCGTAGAGTTATATAGCAGGCATTCAGGCCACTTAGATCTAGACCATTCACTTGCACCCTCCCACTCAAGCCAACATTTTCAAATTCCAATATATCTGACTTCCCTTCTCCTGTTCCAATAGCCCATTCAAAGTGATGATATGTGCCAAATGCATCTGAAAATGTCTGATGCCAATCAGCCTGAACTGTATCTCGAGAAACCTGATAATTTAGACAAAAAATGCATCACCGTTCCAGCAATATCAGCATGATTTATCACTCAACTGCAATAACACTGAGCTGAGGATCTCAATTTCTAAAATGAGGGAAATCCAATAGCAACACCGCCCAAATTACAGACCTCATATTGGAAGGCTGTGTCTGCCACACAAAACCAACTTGTGCATCTAGTTTCCCTTCGCATGCGCTTCAATTCCTTCAGTTCTTTAAACTCACGTATAACATTTCTTCTGCAATCTCTGCAAAATCTTTTGCTGTCAAACCTGCAAAGGAAAGATTCATATATGTCAAGCCATTCAGAAATGATAAAAGGTTGAACATCAGAACTCCAGCTTAGTCCTAGATTGTGCAGCTGGACATTTACATTGCTGAGAGTTGGATAATAAATACTCTTTTAGATGTCTGTCCAGTGAGGATAATCAATCAAAATAATCACCTTTCAATAACTAGGTTATATTCTAAGTTTAGAGTTTAGACCATTACAAGCACCTAATTCCATCAAATGAGTCTCTAAGTGATCATCCATCCTTTACAGTCGATGGGTTTAATTGTTTCGGAAGAAATGCATTCCAGAAATAGAGATCACAATAACTCCAATCAGGAGAGACTTGATACAGGTAATGATAGAAAACACACCGTAAGACATGTGCCAACAGATATTTAAATAATGTCATTAGAATCTTAAGTCTAACCTTAGCCAACATCATCTACATAATTATCAGGATTAACCAAATGCTCATAAAGCTAAATGTTAGATGCCAAAAGTAAACACCGGTTCATTTGTTTATACCTTTTGGAACTACTATGCTTCACTTATTTCAACTTTGGGTGGAGTGATTCAAAGACATCAAAGCAATATCAGTAGCAAACAGGATGCTATACCTATACATAAGCCTTTCGATAAAATCCTCTTCTTTCATCCTTAGAAGAGATTGCCGAGTCTCCTCTCCGAGCGCAGACCAGAAGTCCACCAAAGTCTCCACAGACAATCTGGCAGTATGAAGAGCACAGGTTTCTCTTGTTCCATGCCCTCTACCATATCCCGTAATTCCTTGGCTTATCCATCCCCGTCCACCCCCTCCACATGCATCAGGATAGAGCAATTCACGTTCCCTTTCCCTTGCACGCGCACTGTCAAACACCTGATATAAAAAAGCATGTAACCAAATGTGCCACCTAATGAAAACCAAAATCATAGAACCAGTAGCATCAACTGAAATTTACATTTTGAATCCCCTTTAAAGACTTTGAATACAGATAGCAGTCCAAAAGTGTAAGTGTCCCGTCCCTGGCAGCAGTTAATCCACCCCATGGATGGACAGATGGATCTTGAGTGTCATCATGGCACCCGTTATCCACACATAAACCTCCATCAATTTGACTATCTGTGTCTCTAACATTGTAAGGCCCCCCTGCTGCATCCTGCTGTAGAGACTTTCCATACATAACAATCTGCAGAAAACCTTCAAGTAACAAACCATTGCACCTGGAACAGTACATATTCTTACGAGCATGCTCGAAGAGTGTCTGCTTATCTATCCTGAGAAGATTCCGCCGGGCTTGTGGCGTCAGCTCCAACCAAAACTGCATCGAAAAAAATTATCCATGAGAATATTCATCTGGTGTAGCTTCCAGCCTAAATTATAATTTGCACTCAATCATTATATAATTCTAAGTTCATTGTGCACCAAAGGCTACCAGATCGCCGACAATAAGAAATGGCAATATAATCCTAACTCACAACTAGAGAATACAATGTACTTCCATAAATGATGCCCATGTCATATAATTCAAATCGCATTACACAGAAACTATTCAGTGCAATGGCCCCATAAACAACGCACTTCCTTGTATGCACACTGCTAAAGTAAACAAGTGCAGGAGCTGCTTTAATTGCTCTGGTACATAAATGCTATTCACGCAAATTATGTTTTCAAACCCACCATATTTGTAGAATAACATTGTTATAACTGAGCACTGGTCCTCTAAATAGAACATCGCATACCAAAGTTACTTATACAGTTCCAGATAACTGGAATGGATCTTGGACAATTGTTTACAGAAACCACTTTGCATTGAAATTGCTACTCTTATTCAGCTCAATAATATATAACCACGGGAGATCCATAGTAGACCGTAAGCATCCAATTAAACATAGAAGTAGAATTCTTCATTTCTGGCGTAAAACAATCTTAATCAAATTAAAGGTTCATTCACCCGAACACACATATATATACCTTCTGCAGCTGATTGTAGCTCAAATCACCGCGATGCTGAGACCAGAACCCATTACTAGAAATGGACGAACCATTCAATGAATGGAAAGGCGGCGTCCCATTCCCCGTAGATGGATTCCGGTAACAAGTATTAGTATCATTATTATCAGAGATAGTATTGTTATTGATTCTCTGCGCTATCCCTGGCATTTTTTCACTAAGTTTATCAATTTCTCCGGTAATCAATCCCCATCTCCACAAACGGAAAGCTCCCGTCCAATCTCCGATGCACGCACAGAATCAATTTGCCGTAACAAAACTCAGAAACACGCAATTCTTAGATCGGAAACAAATGAATTCCAGATCAATAAAACAGATGATCGAAACAATAAATCTAAACAAACTCGACAAAAATGAAAATCGTGTGCGCGAGGAAGCGTGAGTCTGTGATTCACTGGATGAAATGAGATTGAGAATCTGCGGATGAATTTTATTTTGGGGGAGATCGAGAATTTAGAGAGAGGGCGTGGGGGGTGAGGGGGGGTTTCGGTGATGAGATTTGGCACTGTGTGTACATATATATGATATGCATAAAAATACATATATGTGTGTGTATATATATCATATGTCGAGTAGAGACAGATAATCCACCTACAGCTACAAGGGGAAAACATTAACGGGGGCGAAGCGCAGAGGTTAAAAACGGAAATAGAGTAAAAACTGTTATATTTCGTTTAGGGGGCACTTGCTCCATGCTTTCCAAACAAGGAAATCTGAATATTTTATTCCAAAATGCTATTCAACTTCTTCTTTTCCCGTCTCTTTAATTTTTAAATTTTCAGCTTATTTTCATATGGATTTTTAGAAATAATTGCGATAATAATAACAGACTATAAGAGATCAAATACCTTTTTGAAATTAATTATACAAAACTGGAATGGAAATGGTGTTTTAATTCATACTCTAATGCATATAGCCACATCCTATGAAGTGATCATTATCATGGGTGATCGTGTATGAGCTGATAATTAGAAATTAATCATAGTATATGATAATTGAATATTAGTTTAATTTTTAACTTATAGATGGCAATATGTGTGTGACCATGTATTTTGCAACAATCATTACATGAAATTTAATTTACTGAATGCTCAATAGTTATTTATTTTTTATAAAAATGTTTTTAAATATTAACTATTTAGAATATTTATATGGTATAACAATTACTTAAATTTACTAAATACGGTTTCATACCTTGAAATTAGTATATTTTATTTCTTTTCCTTTTCTTGAGCCAAACATATTCTCCAATTTACTACTACTATAACCAAGTAGTGTATACGAAGCTTTTGAGAGTGAGGAATGTAGCTCAATTGGTACTCAGTAGATTATTCAAATTGAGACGAAGCTTTTGAGGTTTAACTTTTATATAACTTCGCTCTGCTTATTGCATCTCAATTTATTTTCATTGAACGATGATCGCCAATGTATCTATAATTTAGTTTTATATATAGCTATTGTATATTATATCATTTCATGTCAAGTATAGTATGTATTATTTGTCAAATTTTATCAGAAAACTTATCTTGGATTCGTTTACTTTTATTCAATTGAACTCCTTAAATACATTTCAAATATAAATTTGAATATACTTTTCATTATATTTTCAATTCTTTTAGAAATACGAAATTAATATAACCAAAACAACTGATATATTTAATCTAGCTATGAAACTATTATACTATTATAAAGAGAATTTGACATATCTCCTCGGAAACACCAAGAGGTGTGACGTCCACTTATAAATGAAAGGTTTAAAGTTCAAACCATTCTCCCGCCCTTAATAAAAATTAGGATTAAACAATATTGAAAGTATATAATGTACATATATACTTTTGGTTGATGAAAAATAGTTAAAATTCACTGGGAATTGGTACTTTAATATATCAATTTCCTCCAATTGTGCAAATCGTGACATTGTTACTATCTGCAATTCTTTTCTCAATCCTCCATGCAATAATAAGCTTCGCTATATTTGTGAATAAGTATTTACATCCTTCACTTCATTAGAAAGAAAACACAACCACACATCCTTGAGCACAGCGTTAGCTAGTTCGCAATTAATATTCGGGAGATAATTTTACCATCAATCATATTTGCTTTGCTATTCTACCAAGTACCAACCTCTTTTATTTCCCTCGTAAAATATACTTTTAGCATGTCCCTTTAAATTGTAATTTTATTTGGACTCAAGGTGAAGTTATTGTTTTCATAAAAGGAAATGAAATAGCTATCTTGTTATATATAACGTGCTGCTTTTTTTTATATAAGTTACATACCTCTCGCATTACTAGCAAAATATGTATTGTAGCATATGCTATTGTCGCATAGCAGGAATTATGATGAACAAGAATAAATATATCGGTGTTTTTTCATCGTGTGTAGTATCTTTGTTTGTATAGTCTCTCTTTTTCCTCGACGTTAATTTTGACCGGAATTTAAGTTAATTAATTTTTTATTTTTGTTTTCGTGCAGGAATTACAGATTTAATTTGGTTGTTATTAAAATAAAAATAAGGTCATTTTTCTTAATTTTATAGGGTAATGTAATTAACCAACGATGCATGTGAAAGTCCAAATTGAAGTGGCGTTTGCTGTGGTAACAATGTTGTCATCTTAAAATTATGATGCTGACAGTGTTGTCATCTAATAATAGCTACAATTCAGTCGGTGTCATCTTGTGAAGCTGTAACTAAGCTCATCGCACTATGGATATTTTTCTAATATTTCTGCTATAATTATGTTCCTTCTGTCCAAAAAAACTATTGATCTATTTTTTATGGGCACGAAAAATAAGAAAAAATAAGAAACATAGTGTAACATGGCGTGAAAATATGATATAAATATACCGAGTATATTATTTAAAATTATGTAAATAATATAAAAACTTAAAAATGAACATAAACCAATATTATTGAAACATCCAATAAATAGAAATGGATCAATATCTTTGGAAAAAAAAAAAAGTATTAGATTAGTCAATATATAATTTCAATAATATTACTATCTAAGTGCCGGTTCTGGCCTTCGAAAAAATAAAACTCCACATATATATCTTTATCGAATATAGATACTTACGTACAAAGTCACAAGAAGACCAATCTTAGGAACCTATTATAGCATTAATGTTACATCCATATAATAGAGGTAATAGTATTTTTTGCCCACTTTTCACTACTAGAAAAACTGGCATATATGACAAATAGTAAGTGTCATGTATGTGCATTATAATGTGTCAAATATACTAGTGTAATGTATACTCACG
>JAYJMF010000044.1:777583-807489 GCA_036873715.1 Salvia sclarea | reverse complement strand
GTGAAGTTGCTTTACTTTTTTATTATTTGAATGTCATAGGATATAGGAATTATATCTTCTCCGACCTTGTTAGTTTGTCATTTTGATTAATATCATGTTTTTTCTTTTTCAAATATCATTATATATTTAGTTATTTGTATTATTAAGCAGAAAACTGAAAAATATATATAAACCGCAAACCAAACCGCACCAAACCATACTAATATAGTTTGATTTGGTTTGGTTTTGATAATCATTCGGTTTGATTTGGTCTACTAAAATCATAAAACCGTATTTTACTGTTCGATTTGGTTTTGATGTCAAACCGCACTAAACCAAACCGTGCCCACCCCTAGTTGAAAGGCAATAATACGGAAAATATTATTCATGTTGTTCTTTGTAATAAACAAAAGGAATATAAACCTACCTAGTAATAATATTACTGCGCTACACGAACACATGAAATATAAACCTACCTAGTAATGAACAAGAACATTGTCAAACTCTTTTCCTAAGAACGATCTTAGGCACTGAAATCGGGCTCAGACGGTTTCTGAGGCAGCAGGGCTGGCAATTTTGGAGACGACAATTTGGGAGACGGCGCCGCCACATTGTTAAATTCGTGGCTACGCCTCAAATTCCCCATCATGTTGCTAGCGAATCTCGACGCGTAAATCGTGGCGCCCAAACTCGGGCCCCCCACCGCATCATCCCTCACCGCCGCCTCCTCGGCCTCCCTCATCGCCCGCTCCATCTTCTTCCGCTGGTACCTCCGCCACGCGGCCTGTATGAACCGGGCCCCCCACGACTTCCACTGCTGGGAGTAGAACCGGAACGTGTGCTGCAGCTGCCGGCTGTGGAGCCGCCTGAACTGCGTCGCCACGCTCCTCAGGTCCTCGGGCATCAGGCAGAAGGCCTCCACGTCCCTCACGGCCCGCACCGTCCTGGTCGAGATGGGGAGGCTCGACGACGAGTTGGGGTCGAGCGCCCACGTCAGGAGCTCCTCCCCGCAGAAGTCCCCCGCGACGAGCCCCGCCTCGTTGAAGAACCCGCTCCGGCCCCCGTTCGTGGTCACCGTCAGTATGCTTCCCCTCATGATGAACAGCATCTCGTCCACGGGGTCCCCGTCCCGCACGATGATGCTGTCCGCCGTGTACAACACGGGCTTCAGCCGGGAGCACATCGCGTCCAGCAGCTGCTCGTCCATTTTGTCAAACATCGGCACCTGCAATCATCGAACGAGCATTAGTACGAGCCCTAGCCGGATCAAGGGGGGCTCGAGCCCCCACAAAACCCGAATACCAATTTTTTTTCACTCCCTCCGTCCCATATAATTGTGCTGATGGAAAAGTGGCACGGATTTAATAAAAATAAGTTTTTCCATAAAAAGAATGTGCACTCTTATGTGGAACGGAGGGAGTATAAAATTGCTTACTCTTGTGAGCAAATTCAAGCAGAGATGGCGCTTGATGTCCCTCCTCAAGTCGTTGGGGAGGTTCCGGATCAACGAGTCCTCGTCGACTCCTCGATTCTCCTGCCACTTGTACTGCTCGTAGCGCCTCACACGGGTCCGGAGCTTCTCCGGGAGCATACGGTGGGCCATCCAATGCTCTGCATCGCGTCGCTTCACCCTCATCTCCTCCACCCTCGTCGTGATCGACTCCAGATACTTCTGCATATTGCCGATGAGGAAGGCGAACAGAATCAACCCGATCACGGAGACCGCAATCGCAAACATAATCTCCCCCTCAAATGTGCTGGTTTTGAGATTCTGCCCCAATGAACTTCAATCAAAGAGTAAAATAATACCACTTTAGCAATCATTCATTCATTGCAAAAAAGAGACTAGCCAACATTTTTTCTTCTGCAGAAATTTAAAGGCAGCGTCACAAAATACTCGAACTGAGACCTTTGGCCTCAAGCATGCATTAACCTCCTACCATTAGGCTAACACACACACACAAAAGACTAACAACAATGTTTTTATTCTGAGTGGATCACCTCAAATTGCGCAGCCCCCACCAGAAGCAGAAGAAGAACTTCTTCGAGAAGTTGTGGTGCTCGGCCACACCGGCACGAAGGGCATCGAGGACTATCCCAAAATCAAAATCCGTCGAATTCAACTCGTTTTGCTCCCGTAGCGGGCAAGAGGTGTTCAGAAACAGAGCATTGTTGTTATTCCCCCTACAGTATAGCTTATCCACATCACAACTAGTGTTGTTCCAGCACGCTTCTCTCCAGCACGAGTCCCTCCGCTCGATCGCAAACAGATACCAGAACGCTCCGAGCACCTGACATACAACATTTTCCAACGGGGGCGGAGCCAGAAATGTTATTTGGAATGCGCTAAAATAGAAAATTTTCAATCATAATAAAATAAAATTATAATGCAATTTATTTATTTTTTGTGCGAGGGGGTGCTTCGGCTCCCCCTGGCTCCGCTCCTGTTCTCCACAATTACCAAACACGAAAACACGAAAAATGAGAGGGGGCCGATTAGAGATAGAATGAGCATTACATGGCTCGCAAGCATGTAGAGGAAGAGGTTGAAGGCGGCCCCGGCCCAGGCCGTCTCCGTGAAGATGCCGGAGGTCATGGTGACCTCTTGGTATAAAGGGTAAATCCGCCAGAATCGGGGGATGTATTGGATGAAGATCACCGCCTTGAGCAGCTCCTTCGTGACGTCGGAAGCTCCCCCGCCCTTCACGACGTGTTTGACAAGCAGAATCCCCACCTGCGGCGGAGAAAGTTAGATCATATAATTGTGGGCACGTATATATTTAATGTATATTGCTATTATATCATGTAAGGAGAGGTTCATGAATCCACCTTGCAAGTTGATGAATCTGTTGGGAAAGCTTGTGAATCCAAAAATACGGGAAAAAAATATAATTTTTGCAAATAATGGGGTTCGAACTCAGTGAAAATTTTCGTGTTTGTTTTGTTTTACAAACTTTCATTCATCAACTTTCATCGTAAATTCATGAACCTTCCTCTACTATTATATTACTATCATGTATATATGCTAAAAGTTGTGTTTATAGCATGCTCTAAGTTATGACTTTATAGCATGAATTCACCGTGAAAGTTGATAAAATTTGTAAATCCAAATACCAGAACTTTTTCTGCGAAAATTCTATTTTATTCCTCGTGTTTTTGGATTCACAAACTTTCTCGATGCTACTTTCACAGTAAATTCATGGTTTTTCCCGTTTTGATCATGTTTTCACGATGAATACGGTTTTTACGTTAACCTCCCCCATATTATGTATATACTAAAAGTTGTACCCCACCTGCGGCAGGGGGAGAATCGAGAGGATGTCGACGACGAAGTAGGAGCAGAGGTAGCGCTTGGCAATGGCCTTCGAGTCGTGAACGAGCTCGCCTCGCCCAAAGACGCGAGACGAGGGGGCGATGAAGCCGGTCCGGAACTGGAGGACGATGTGGAAGAGGTAGAAGGCGTCGACGAGGGAGCGGAGGACGCAGGCGGCGATCTCCACCTTGTCGTCGAGGGAGAGGCAGAACTCGTCGCGGATGATCACCGGAATGTAGAAGAAGAGGGGATCGAGGGAGACGGCGATGATGCAGGAGAGCACGAAGATCTTGTTCCATCTCTGCAGAAAACTCCCCTGCGGATCGAGGATTTTCGTCGTCGTCGTCTCCGGCCGCGGCAGGTTATTCTTCGGTGGAGGCTGCCGCCGGCGAAGTCCGGCGGCGATCGAGCTCGAGCTGCCGGAAACTATGGCGGATTTTAGTCTGATTTTGTCTGCGATTGAGCTCAATCGCTCGCCTCCTCGCCTAATTCCATATCTGATTGAGCTGAAGCTGGAATTCTCGGAAATTTTATCTCGGATTGAGCTGAAGCTCTCACTAGTTCTCTCGAATCCTCGCCTAATTCCGCCGGCGATTGAGCTCAAGCTTGGCTTGTTTAGCCCTAACACCTTGCGATTCGAGTTCAAATCTGAGTTTTCGGAATTGGAATCGTTGAATCTGCAAAAAATTATCAGCAAAAATGAGTTTGAATGCCGCGATTTTGGATAAATTCTTCAAATTTATTATCACAGCTTGATCAAGCAACCAGAAGCAGGAAAATCACAAAAAAAGGAAAAAACAAAATCGAAGAAAATTGCTTTCGTTGAATCTGCAACAATTTATCATAAACTGCAAAAATGAGTTTGAATGTGAGAGAGAGAGAGAAATGCAGAGAATTTCTCGATTTTGACTAACCTCACGTATTTATCTCCCCTGAGATTCATAGATAACGGCGAGAATTATACAATTGAAGAACAATTATCCTCGGCAGCGACGACACTGTGTAAAACTCATCTACCTGCAATCACCAGAAAAAAAAAAAAAACTACAATTAGATCCTTAATTCCGCGATTTTGGATAAATTCTTCAAATTCTACATATTTTGCATCTCCTTATTTACTATCGCAACTTGATCAAGCAACCAGAAACAGGAAACTAGGAAAGTCACTAATTTTATTTTTTTGTTGAAGAAAATTGCTTCTGTTGAAATGTGTAGCTCAAAATTACCAGCAAAAAGCCTACAATTAGCTCCTTGATTCCACGATTTTGGATGAAATCTTCAAATTCTATATATTTTGCATCTCCTTATTTATTATCGTAGCTTGATCAAGCTACCAGAAACAGGAAAATCACAAAAAAAAAAAATGGAGAAAATTGATTTCGTTGAATCTGCAACAATTTCTCATAAACCGCAAAAATGATTTTGAATGTGAGAGAGTAGAAACGCAGAGAATTTCTCGATTTCGACTAACCTCAGATTCATAGATAACGACGATAATTCTACAATTGAGGAAACAGCTCTCCGCGGCCACACTGTGCAAGCAAAACTCATGCGTAGCTCAAAATCACCAGAAAATTACCAGCAAAAAACCTAAAATCAGCTCATGAATCTTCGATTTTTCGATTAATCCATGAAACACTATGTATTTTGCATCTCCTTATTTGATATCGCAGCTTGATCAAGCAGCCGGAAACGGAAAATCACAAAAAAAATTGAAGAATGAAGAAATTATTTGCTTAATTAGGCTATGAGAAATCAAAGGTGAAAAGGATTTATGTGAAGAAAGACAGTTACTAATTTCCTCAGACTTTCGCAGAGGAGACTTGGCGCGGAATAGTCTTCGTCTTCAAATTTTCTCATTTTCGATTTATTAATATTTATTTAATTATTATATTAATTAACATGACTTATATTTTATATGAAGTGGCATTACAATATGAAATTTTTATTACCTAAACTGTATAAAAGAATAATATGGAGATAAGAGTTTGGAATATTGGTCGTATAGTCAAGTCAACTTAGAGAAATAATATCTAAGAGAGATTATTATTGTGATTGTATTTAAAAAAATATGGTTAAATATTTTTAATGATCACATTATCACATAACTAGTAAAGTTTTGGAATATTCTAATTAAATGATGCCGTTATTTTGCTGACTAGTTCACCTTTGTATTGCCATATTATACGTCCAATTTGAATTGATTTAGTTGATAATTTTGTTACATAGTAAATTGGGTTTGATTAAGAATGTAATTGACCTACATAAATGAAAATTGCTAGTTAATTGTTTTATAGAGATGTTAGGTGGCCAAATACGTATAGTTTGTGATATGTCGACGTTTTGTATTTACTGTATTCATTTTCAAAATTTATTAATTGATTAAGACAGGTTGGTGATGGTGTGTTTCTATATATATCAACCTATATAAATTAGTAATAATTTAATATCATGCATGGTTGTTTCGTTAATTTATAAAAGTATTATTATATCGATAAATTGATAATTTATTAGCTTAAATAACATTTTCTGGATCTCAATAGTATATTTTTAGATAAGGTAATGTGTATAGTGTACAAACAAAGTCGGAGAATTCGATATCATAAATTTTAAATCGAATTGAAAGTTAGAGATTAAATCAATTCAAATAATTATTTCTTTTGAAAAGTTTTGACAATAATAAATTTGGTTTTTTAACAAGTAACCATAGTGTTCATACATAAGCGAGGAAATTTCAAGTCAATTTATGCTTTCTCATTCAAAATATATTATATTAAGCCCGATTATAATAACATTCTTATTCCAACTTAAAAAATGACAAGGCTAAACATTTCTCTATAGATGAAAATAACTAATGAAAAAGTGAGAAAAGCATAACTAGTAATTTTATTATGTTTTACATCTCTTTGACCTTCTCACGTAATCCAACGTGTAACTAATTAGCATGCAGGTATATTTAATTTACAACTTCCAAAGAAAATATTTGCCTTGCAATTATTTAATTAATAATTAATGCAAATATCTTTCAACTCTCACTAGTCGTCAACTTTGATAACTAGGGCCTTTGAAATTACTATTTGATGAAAGAATGTTTGCCAGAGAAAAAACTATAGGTTGAAAAGTAAGAAAAAACTTGAAAGAAAACTATATTGTATAACTAAAAACAAAATTTGGAGGGTGTGAGAAAAACGATCTAATTCAACAATTACAATGTTTTCACAAGAAATGTTCAACAAGATATTTTATTTCTTTTTTTGATAGAAGAACATTCTAAGAAGAATCGAAGTCCACCAACATCTACTATAAATCTATAACTATATAATTTGGTTTAAAATGTCGATAAAATTCGATGTTAAGAATTGATAGGACCCTTAGAATTAATGAATTGATCTATTTATAGTCAATATATTAATTATATAACTCAAATTAAGTAAACGCTCTCTAAGAAAATAATAATAGCGATCTTAGTGGATAACCAAAAAAAGTGTGAAATTTAATCAAAAAATTACAACACGATTCCTAAAAGATCTACATCACTATATAAAGTGAAAACACCCAAATAAATATAATTATAATATTAAAATAAATAAATAAATAAGTGGTGCTGACAAATAACCACCTACTAGACTTAAATAATTACCTATTTAAGCTAAATCTATTAGACTTCACAAAAATACAAAATTGCAAAGGTTTGGCATCGTTAGGCAACCCCAATAATTGGGCTTTGGCCCAATTCTAAAAAGTTTAATTTTTCCTATTTTTCTCAATTGGCCCAAAAAGATTTATCTATAATTTCCACAATTAACAAACCGTTATTAAATAATCACCTCGAGAATTGAGCTCGACGTTTTTGGAATCCTTTTATCACAAAATATCGTTTTCTCAAAAAATTAAACAATAATTACATCATGTAAAAGATATCGGCTTTTTGCACAAGTCACTTACTCACTCTAATAATTCTAAAAAAAATAAAAAATGATATTGTTTTGTGTAAAAGAATATAATATTATTTTCTTTTATTTCCATTTTTCTCCCACATAATCATTTTTGCCAATTTCCATCCCTCAATTCCAGATACACACACTGAAACACGCACAAACACACATTCCCAATCAAATCAAAATCAAATCCGGTTCCTCCCAAATTCAAGCAGTATTCAACGTTTTTCTCTAAGAAATCCCAATTTCCACACCCACAAATTTAGGTCCCAGCGGAAAAATCAATTCAAAAATAGGGGAGAAAAAAAAATAAAAATTGGGGAGACCTTTAGCTTCTTCGCTTCCTCTGCAATTTGACGATCTTACACAGAATTGCTTTCCACACGCGAAGAAAAGGGGATATTTTTGGTTCGGTTGTTATCCGATTGTGTTGGCATTGCGGCGAATATTTGTGAATTTGCTTGTACGAGCTTAATTAGGGTTTTTGTTTCGGATTACTTGATCACCTAATTCCGGATAGCTGGAAGCTCTTGTTGAGGTTTTGAATAGGAAGTGTTAAATAGTATTGGTTGTATGTTAGTGTAGAATTGTAGAATTGTATCTGCCATAGTGTTGGAATCTTTAGTTAATTCTCGTTTGCATTAGGGTTTTTATATATTGTTAGGTAGCTTGATTTATTTGGGGAAGATTGCATTTGATTGGAGTAGACTCGGTTTATTGGAGTTTGAAGTTTGAGTTGAAAGGTTTAGTTGTGTGGTTTTCTGCTGCTTCGTTTTGGGTGTAGAAAGGTTATAGTTTATGGGAGAAAATGAGGGATGGGCAGAGCCAGGTGGGCCGTCGCCGAATGGGCTTTTGCCGGGGGCAGGGCCCGTAATGCGGGCTGTTGACACAGAGCGTTGGTCGAGAGCGGAGGAGAGGACTGCGGAGCTCATTTCCTGCATTCAGCCCAACCCTTTATCCGAGGAGCGGAGGAATGCAGTTGCGGAATATGTACAGAGGCTCATTGTGAAGTGCTTTCCCTGCCAGGTTGTAGGCGTGATTCTGGGGTTTTATGGTTGTGTCTTCCATTTGCAAGATGCTGTGTGAAATGTCTGTTTAATGTTGTTTTATTGTGAATGCTGTGTTCATTGATACTTGGCAGGGTTTTTCCAGTTGGTTAGAAGTTGGGAATGTGTATTGTTTTTCAGTACCTTTATCTTGAGTTTCTTGTTCATGGTGTGAAGTATAGATGTGGAGCTGCAAATTACTAAGCTGGAACGTAATAATCTTATCTAGTAGACATGAGACCATGGAATAGTGCAATTACAAAATCTTTTTATGGGTGGGACCACTGGTCAAACATCTTGAAACCTACAGAATATATTATTGACATTTATCTGAGTTCCTTCTGCTGACAATTTTGGGTTACGGCTACCTTTTCCACATTGTAATTGGCTCGTTCTTGTTTGCCAGTTTTTCTTTGGTGTTAACTGTTTTTCATTGCACAGGTCTGTACTTTTGGTTCTGTGCCATTAAAAACTTACCTGCCGGATGGAGACATTGATTTGACTGCTTTCAGTCACGATCAGAATCTGAAAGAGACATGGGCCAACCAGGTCCGAGATATGCTGCAGAATGAAGAAAAGAATGAAAATGCTGAGTTTCATGTGAAGGAGGTTCAGTACATTCAAGCAGAAGTATGTTTTCTCTTATATCTTACATTTTTGTGATGTCTTCCTTTTTCTCCAAAATAAGAAATCCTATCAATTTGCTCTGTTTCCGGCTCATTCTTTTGGCGTGTTTCTTGTCTTCGTCATAGATGCTTGTGTCAGGTTGATTTCCAATATGTTTGTTCTGTCACGATTTAGCATTAGTTTCTCTTACTGTCTTACAGAATGATTTTCTATACTGATCAACATTTTCATACTATTCATGGAAATGTGAGAATCTTTTTTATGAGGTAGTTAATCTGGGAAATTCAGTATCTAAGAAGGCAGATGAACAAATTCATGTACTGAAGTTGTGAAACCTTATTTATATGTTGCCCTTAATCAGATGTTATTTTCCACATAAGTTGCAGATTAGTGAAGATCTACATTGGGTTTTAAGTTTTAACACATCTACTAATTGACTCCTTCTCTTGATGGTGGTTTTTGAAAAGGATATCTGTCAGTGAAGCAAAATTCTCTTTTTTATTCTAAATTGTTGACTGATTATAGGATTAAGTATTTGTCATGTGATGGCTTATTGTTTGTTCTTTCTATTTTCTGCTGTTAAATAGATTTTGTTTGATCACATCTGTTTCTTTATATTTCAGGTGAAACTTATTAAATGTCTTGTTGAAAATATTGTTGTGGACATATCCTTTAATCAAGTAGGTGGGTTGTGTACACTTTGCTTCCTTGATGAGGTGAGTTGTACCGTATACATTCTCAGGAATGCCTGAGAACGTTAGTTCTCATAATATTTGTACACTGTAAGATGAATGATTTGTTATCTGAAGATTGCATGTGGTTTTTTTTGTTTCTTAGGTTGATAGTCTAATAAATCAGAATCATCTGTTCAAGCGAAGTATTATCTTGATTAAGGCATGGTGCTACTATGAAAGCCGTATATTGGGTGCTCATCATGGACTAATATCCACCTATGCCCTGGAGACCTTAGTTCTTTACATCTTCCATGTGTTCAACAATTCCTTTCATGGACCTCTTGAGGTGAGTTAGTTCCTTTTTCTATTTATGCCTTAAATTTCTTTTTCTTTGTTTCTCTTTTAAAACATCCTGCTGTGGCAGGTTCTTTATCGGTTTTTGGAGTTCTTTAGCAACTTTGACTGGGACAATTTTTGTGTTAGCTTATGGGGACCAGTAGCTATTAGTTCCCTTCCTGATGGAATTGGTAAATGAAGACCTTATACTTAGCGATTTATGGAATATTATGGTCTGTCTTTGACTGCTAAATTCTGATTTTCAATCTTTGACAGCGGAACCTCCTCGCAAGGACAGTGGCGAGTTGCTGCTTAGCAAGTTGTTTCTTGATGCTTGTAGCTCTGTATATGCCGTTTTTCCTGGTGGCCAAGAAAATAATGGACAACCATTTGTTTCAAAGCATTTCAATGTTATTGATCCTTTACGTGTGAACAACAACCTTGGGCGTAGTGTTAGTAAAGGTAGCCTTCTATATTGCTGTTGCTTTATTCTTTTGATCTTTCTCCATCCTATTTTCAAATGTATAAATGGTTGCCTATAGATAAAATAATCAGTTTGAAATCGCAACTGATATATCTGGCCTAATTCTCTTCTGCAGTAAGCTAAAAATTCTTGAATTGGGTCATGTTTTCAGAATATATTTTGACTACTTGCAGTATTATTGCAAACTATTGGTACACAATTACCTCTCTTCAACTTCTCATTGATATTTTGTTTCATGTTGCTCAGGTAATTTTTTCAGGATAAGAAGTGCATTTGCTTTTGGAGCTAAACGACTGGCTAGATTGCTCGACTGCCCAAAAGAAAATTTAGTTTTTGAAGTAAATCAGTTCTTCATGAATACATGGAAGAGGCATGGCAGTGGGAATAGGCCTGATGTACCTGGGGTTGGCCCACGGCAGCCGAGATTATCAACTTCAGACGGCCTTCGTGGATCTGGAAATTTGAATAATAGCATGATTGGCAATAGTGAAAATGAGAATGCTTCTTTTCTTGAAGAGGATATGGGAGTCCATGGTCGTGGTGTTTCCTCTCTACATGGTAAAGTTTCATCAACAATGATGCCACCAGCGACTGACTTGTCTGCAGTTTCTCACATGCAAAACATAAAAGGTCAATACATCAATAGCTTGCATGCTACCGATCCATCTGGAAGAGACAACACTTCTGCTCGTGTTTTACGAAATGATGAAGTTCAGAGAGATCTGAAAGCTGACCACTTGGTCACTGACAGCCAGGCACGGTTTCTTTTTGCTCGAACTCGGTCTAGTCCTGAACTTACTGATGCTTATGGTGATGTCACGTCTCAAGTAAGGAAGAAAAATCTTGATTCTGAAAGCTCGGTAGGCATCAGTCGTACAGTAGTAGAAGAAATATCATCTGCGCATGCTGCATCCCAACCAAGTGTTGATGCTGCTAGTGACTCCAATAATGGTTCTAATAGCTATCGTCGAGACTTGCATTTAGATGGCTTGAGCGAAGAGTTTTCATCAGCACACATCATGCATAGTGAAGAACAACAAGATCTCGTAAACATGATGGCATCTGCTTCACTTCAAGGTTTCAACGGACAACTTCATGGTCAATTTAATTTAAATTCAGGACATCTGCCTTTCTCCCTTCCGCCTTCCTATATTGCATCAATGGCTTACGCACAGCGGAATCTGCCAGGATTTGGTCCTACAGATACTCCTTTGATTGATCCATCATTTGCAAATATGCAATTTCCTCATGGTATGGTTTCACCACAATTTACCCATTATTTCCCCAACATGGGGATGAATTCACCTTCCCAAACTCCGTTTGATCGAAGCAGTGAAAATTTTGGTTCAATGGAAATGAAATCGGAGGAACTTGATAGTGATTTCTGGCAGGAGCGAAGTGTTGGCACCTCTAGTGGTTTTGACCCTGAGAATGGAAATATTGAGATGATTCAGCCTGAGGATAAATCAGCATCTATGTCTGGTTTGAAATATGTTCCTCCACCTCGAGTGAGTAGCTCTGGTAATGCTTCGAGAGTGCAGCAGAAGCATACAAAGGAAAAACGTGGATCATTGAGGCAAAATAGTGACACCTTTCCTGTCCAGGATGATAGAAGTAGTGAGGTTTATTCAGAAGAAAGATCAGTTAGCTCTAGGTTCTCATCAGCAGCTCATAGTAATTCTCTGAGAAGTAGGACATCCTCTGAGAGCTCCTGGGATGGATCATCAGTGAAAACGCCTAAATCTGTGAAAGAGAAACGAGGAAAGAAAACAGCTCCCGCAAATATAGCTACTGGCCATGGAAAAGGCAAAACTATGTCTGAACATGTTGCTAATCAGGCGGAGGAAGATGACCAGGAATGGGGTTCGTTACCAGACATGGGAACCGAGTTGGTAGAAAGGAACCCCAGTTCGGAGACAATCACTGCTTTACAGGTTCCTAGGCACCATCTGCCTGGCTTTGAAGTTGCTCAGACAAGTGGGTCAGAGTCGATGATCCCTTTTCCTCCAATGCTCATCGATCCCGGCTCAAGACAGAGAACAAATGACAATTCTCGGCTCGTTGCATTCTATCCTACTGGGCCACCAATCCCATTCTTGACAATGCTTCCAGTGTATAACGTTCCACCTGAGACCGGTACTTCTGATCAATCAAGTGGCCGTTTTGAAGGTGAAACTGCTGAGAACAATGAATCTGGGCAGAACTTCGTTTCTGAAGGATATGATCAATCGGATGATTTAAACGCTTCGGGTGTTTTCAGAGGGACAACTGCTGCTGAGACATCTGAAAATAAAAAATCTGATATTCTGAACAGCGATTTTCTTAGCCATTGGCAAAATTTACAGCTTGGAAGGTATTGTCAAAATCCACGGAACCACGGGCCTCTGGTCTATCCTTCTTCTCCTGTAATGGTCCCTCCTGCTTATCTTCAGGGCCGATTTCCCTATGATAACCCTGGTAGACCTTTTCCAACCAACACAAACCTCTTCTCTCAGCTCATTACAAGTTACGGCCACAGACTCGTACCTGTGGCTCCTATCCAATCTGTTGCCAGCAGATCCCCTAGCGTATATCAACACTATGTGGATGATCTGCCAAGATATCGCAGCGGGACTGGCACTTACCTGCCTAATCCTGTAAGGATGCTCTTTAAGATGATAGTTCACTTACTTGCTATGCAATTTATCCCTATTTTGGAATGTGTCAGGGTCATGCCAGTTTTAGGGTATAAATTGCATATTAACAATTTAAGATATGATTAAGAAAACTGGTTTTTACTTCCCTCTCTAATCTTAATGGCTGGGTACAAGCTTGTTGTTTTGTAACCATTCTGTATTGCATCAGAGAGTTCATGATTTGGGTAGTTAATCATGACTTCTACACAACTTGGGGTCATGCTTTTAGTTTCTTCGACATCACTCATTGGTCTTTTCTTTTTTTTCCGACTCTTTTCCTCATATAACCTTCTCCATTTTATTGCTTCAGAATCAGAAGGTTCCTGTCAGGGAGCGTCACTCATCAGGTACGAGGAGGGGAAGTTATAACCATGATAGAAACGAAAACTATGGAGACAGAGAGGGGAACTGGAATGCTAACTCAAAATCACGAGGAGCTGGACGCAGCCATGGCCGCAGCCAACCTGATAAATTAAACTCAAGAGCTGATCGTTTGGCCTCCAATGATAGTCGAGCTGACCGTCCCTGGAATTCATATAGGCAGGACTCTGCCGCTTCTTACCAGTCACAAGATGTCCCATTAGGCACAAATTCTGGTCAAAATGGTCCTCAAAGTGCGGCATATAGCATGTATCCTTTGACGGCCACGAACCCAAATGGAGCTTCGAATGGACCTTCAGGTCCGCCTGTTATGATGCTTTATCCATTTGACGGTCATAATGCTCCCTATGCCCGTCAAGGCGAGCAGCTTGAATTTGGTTCACTGGGCCCTGTAGGCTTGGCCGGAGTAGATGAGCAGTTGCAGCTACATGATGGAAATCGGTCCCGGCCATTTGAGGACCATAGACATCATAGGAACAATGATCATCGTTCTTCACCAGATCGACCATCTTCCTCTCATCATCAGAGGTAATGGTCATGAAAATAGGTAACCAATTTTAGAAACAAGATTGCTTTATGTGGTATATTATGTATCTTTCGCCTTCATTTACAACGTCTTGCGTTAATTTGCTTCGTAAATATAAGCGTTGACTAGTTTTGTATTAGCGCAAAATGGATAGCATAGAACCAGGTAACATTCGCTATCATCAAACAGTCTTTCCTTCCATTTTTAATATATTTTGCATCTGTCTATCCACAAAAGTTCTGTTTTTTGTTGTGTAGTGTGGTTGGTGATGTTTATCTCTTAATTTCTTGAACAGGAGGGTTTAGTACATTTTGCTGAGGTGCATCTGAAAGGAACAACTGTCGGAACGAAGAAGATGTGCCGATGATGGTGGTTTGCCTAATGTGATTTCTCTGTGGTGGAAAGATTATATCAAATGGCAAACCCAGGGCGGCTGGCTCGCCCTATTCTGACATGACGGGGCCGAATGATTCTCTGCACGAGATCCGTCGTTTTGCACAAGAATTTACGCGGTTTCGCCTAGCTCTCGTCTGTAAACTAGCTGACCATCCAGCTCGTGACGTGGAAGCTCGAAGGGGGTCGATTTTCCACCTTTTGATGCTGTCATAGGCTTATAACACATTGTACCTGTATCATTGAACTAGAACTAGTGATTATCTTAATTCTCTTATTAGGAATTTTCACGAAATCCATTGTAGATTTTATCTTTTTAGTGCCATGGATTATCAAATCCCTTTTGTATTAGCTTCACATCTCCTTCTTTGCCCAGGATGTTGTTACTGTAGCATTATGAATGGCAGAAATTTAGTTCAAAACCTCTCTCTCTCTCTCTCTCTCTCTCTCTCTCTCCCTCTCTCTCTCTTTCTCTCTCCCCCCAATTGATTAATTTAGAGGGTGAGCTTATAAACTCTTTAAAATAGCTAATAAATTATTTGGGAGTTTATAAGTTGTTGCAAGGTGTTTGTCAAAATAAGTTACTAAACAATTTATAAGTTGTGAAAATAAGTACTATGAGCTTATAAGCTCCCCAACAAATAATCTTATAAGCACCAATCATTATAATAGAATGACCTTATTATGGTTTATCATTTTCAATATTTATCTTTTCCATTTCATTTCTTTTCATTTTCCCCTCTAAATTTTTTTTTCTTTGTAAATTCATAATTATCTTTCCAATTTATAAGTCTATGTTCCAAATGCTTTGACAATGTATAAGCTCTTGGGATATTGCATCTTATAAGTTCTTGAAAGAGCTTATAAAGCCTTTTAAAATAAAGCTTAAAACAACCCCTTAGTTATTGATTTTGTTTCTTGTTATTATTACCACGAGTAAATGGTATGAATAAATTTGTGTGTGTGTGTTTTATCTTGTTAGATATGACAATGGCAAAGCAAGTTTGTGTGGATTTTATTTACAACACTAAACCAACAAATACACAAGTTTACATACATTACCATCAAGGGAGATTTCTCAAACTCAAACGCCAGTTAACAATTTCTCGTTGAGTTGTTTATGCCTGCCTTCGATCTCACACGTGTGGCGCCAAGCGTGCGGCGATCTCGAAGTTAACAACGGCCACATCTGATTCCTCTCCTTCCTCGCCTTCCTCACGAACGCCCTCGAGTGCTGCCGCACCACCTCGTGCACGGCCTTCAAGTAGTTGCTCGAGTCGTGGTCCCGTATGATGGTCCCCTCGGAGCCGTAGGCCGTGGGGTCGCTCAGCGTCTCGAGGGGGTGGGGCGAGTTCAGAAACTCCCTAAACGCCCGCTTCGTGAACGAGGCGTTCCCGTCTTGCAATTCGTAGAGGGCGCTCCCGGCCGGGAGCAACGGGTGGGCCGGGGACGACTTCTCGTGAGGCTGCAGGATGAAGACCTTCCCGATGGGCGTATACAACACTTTCTGCACAGACCAACACGAGTCAGATACAGAGAAAATTAAACAGAACAACCTTTTGTCTCCGTAAATTGAAAGTGGAATTCATTTTCCTTTACATTCACTCGGATTTCTTCTATTTTTTCGTATTTGTTCCGATCCCGCCTTTTCTTCCGAAAAAAAGGAAGTTGTTTAGTCCCCTTCATTTCGGAAGCTGTTTTTAAGGTTTCTTTCAGTTTCTTAGTAATAAAGGGGTGTCGGTATTCTGCCTAAATAGTAGACACGTGTAATAAATAAGATAATACTAAAGATTCGACCCTTATTTTTCCTATTTAGTCCCCTTCGTTTCGGAAGCTATTTCTATTTCTGCATCCCTTTCTTCCATTTTTTAGGTTTCTTTCAGTTTCCTAGTAAGAAAGGGGTGGCGGTATTCTGCCTAAATAGTAAAACACGGATAATAAATAAGAGAACACTAAAGATCCGAGCCATATTTAGTCCCTTTCCTTTCAGAAGTTGTTTCTTTTTCTACATTTCTTTCTTCCATTTTTTAGGTTTCTTTCAGTTTGTTAGTAGAAAAGGATCCCTTTTCCTTTCAGAAGCTGTTTCTATTTCTACATTTCTTTCTTCCGTTTTTTTGGTTTCTTAGTAAAAAGGGTGACTATTAAGCCTAAACAGTAGACACAGGTAATAAATAAGAGAATACTAAAGATTCGTCGCGAACAAACTCACATTCTTGTTGAGACACGGGTGGAAACGGAAGGTCCCGCTGAGGCGCTTGAGCAGCTGCGCGACGTAGTTGGGGTAGTTGCAGGAGAAGGCCCTGGGGACGATGTCCCGGTGCATCATCACGCAACGGACGTGGCTGTCGTCGAGGCCGAGCTCCTCCAAGATCCGGTGGCCGCCACAGAACACGAACGGGGACCCGAACGTCACCACGGGGAGGAGGTTCCGTCGATTCACCTTCCCCCGCGTGAGGAGCATCAAGTTCACGAGGAGGGCGAGGCTCCCGCCCAGCGAATGCCCCGTGAACTGGAACCTCGCCCGCTCCCCGAATCTGTTTATATGCTCCTTTATCTCCGGCATGAACTGATCGTATATTCCCTTCGCTGCCTCGTAGATTCCCCTGTGAACCAACACATTTGTCCCCTGTTTTGCAGTTGATATATATTTAGGTGAATTGTTTCATTTTTGAATGATTTATTTATTTATTTGTTGAAATATTGCATACCTCAAATTTAGTTGGCTCGAAGAAGAGATTTGCCTGCCATGAAGCTAGTGAGTCTGATCCCTGCAATTTAATAAAAAATCTCTTATGTCAACATACAACTCAAAATCAATCAATCTTTGATTATAAACTCACAAACAAAGGGTTTTAATCACCGAAAGGCTTGAAAATTACTGTACTGACAATTTATATTTGATTTTATTTTATTAAAATTTGGATTTATGTGTCGTGGGTCAAAAAATGGGTTGCAAATTACTATTATGAAAATTTACTTCTTATTTTATTTTGTCAAAATTTGGAGTTTTAATCACCGAAAATTGTTGGAATATGGCTTGAAAAAATTTACTGTACTGAAAATTTAAATCTAATTTTATTTTGTTAAAATTTGGATTCATGTGTCATGTGTCAAAATGGCTTGAAAATCACTATACTAAAGATTTACATCTTATTTTATTTTATCAAAATTTGAATTCATGTATCATATTGGAGAGCTTTTCTACTATAATATTATTATATTGTTAATCAGATTTCAAATAATAGAGTTATCAACTAGCAAACTTCAAACTAATATCAAATTTTAAAATTTTGTAAAACTTTATTTTTTTGAATTTGATTAAAACTCAAAATTTAAGCATATAGTTCGTGTATCGAAAAAATCACCTGAATGACGAAGGAGCGAGTGTAGATATCCGAATCATCGCACACGAACCACTCGCACGGTGCGGAATGCAGCGACTGAAGATCCTTCGCCGCCTTCTCCTTCTCCTCCTCCCCGGCGGCAACGAGCGCCGTCATCGTCGACGCCGCCACGCACGCCGCCCTCTCCGACTTGTGCTTCCTCGGCTCCTCCGCCCACTCCTCTCCCTCCTCCGCCCCCCACTGCACGTACGACGCTGCCGTCGCCGCGATCTCGTACGCCGCCGACGACGAGCACGACGCCCCCGCAATCTCCGGCGATTTCTCCGCCGCCGGCGCCGATTCCGGCTCGATTTTCGCCGCCGCTGCCGCCTTCTTCTCCAGTGAAGATGTCACGAATTCCAATCCGTAATGCCTCCTCAAATCCTCCCTCTGCAAATTTTGAAATTAAATTATCAGCTCAGAGATACATTTTTTATTATGCTAAAGCCTAAATTGATACGCACCTTCATGTCCGGGATCACATACGCCATGTTGCAGAGGAACGCGAGCTGCGCGAAGAGCTTCGTATCAGACCACGACACGTGTCTCAGCAGCGACGAAAATACCTCCCTGTCGATAACCGTTTCCTCTCCTTCTTCCTCCTCTCCTCCGCCGATTTCGTCGTATTCAACCTCGCAACCTCCGTCGCAGCCGCCGCCGCCGTCGGCGGCGGCGTCGAAGCTCGCGACGTCGTCGTTCCTGCTCCCCTTCCACTTATTCCTCAGCTCAACGATCAACTCGATCCAATTCCCGCGCTTCTTCGCACCGCGATTAATCCGCATCTCATCATCGTGATCATCGATCTCGTCGATGTTCATCCCCTTGCTCGTCTCCGGATCGAAGAGGAACGACTTCAGCGTCTGCGGAATCATCGCTCCTGAAATCTGCAAATTGAATCGGCCTCCGCCTCCTCCTCCTCCGCCGCCGCCGCCGCTCCTCAGCTTCACCGATGCGCGGATGCTGCAGGCGGCGGTTTTGTGAGACAGAAGATAATTATCGGAATACGACCGCCGCATCATGCTTCGTCGCCGGAGATCTGTTGCCGAGAAGCAGCGGCGGAGGCCTCCGCCGCCGGCGTCTCTCGCCGTCGGAATCTGAGATAGCGCCGCCGCCATTGATTAGGATCGATTGATGGCAATGTTGGTGGATTTGAGCCTGAGATGAAGGGGGGAAATGGGCCTTAAAAAGGGGTTTGAAATGACAAAAGAGGCGCCTCGTTAGCAACGAGGGAACCTCGCGAAGATGCTATGGTGAGTTTATTTACGTGTTCAAGAAAAAAATAGTACGTGTGTTTGGTGGGGCTATTGACCAAGGAATTATAAGCAAGCCATGTTAATTAGTAGTAATAATTAGTTAGGATTTAATTGATTATATCGACGAGGGAAATGTCTAATTAACTACCCTAGCTAATTAAATTTCCAATTGTAATTAACACTAGTATGCCTTAATTAGAGTGAATTTAATGAACATCCAATTATCAAAGTGTATATATCAAGTTATGCGTTTAAACACATAATCAAGTCTAATCAGATGTTTGATTTACATGATTGGGCCCGTGATAGATTATTTGGCCCGCATGTTATCATCCATTTGCTTGATTACCTAATCAAGCCAAATTTGGGTTGATTATTAATCAAACCTTCAATCCATAATGCAAATTTACAAAATTATTTTTTATTAAATTTATTTTAGTCATAATCAAGTATGAGGAAATGGATTGAAAGGACAATTTTGGTATTTTGCAATATTTTGGTCATAATCACATCATTTATCAAACCTTGTAATCAAGCAATCCAAACACATGATTAATAATCCAAATAATCCAATCATCATTTATTTTATCAATCTAAATTATCTAATCTATCCTATCAAGAAAACCAAACGCCCTCTAAGTGTTTCAACTGAATCAACATGGGAAATCCAGCTTCCATATACATATGGCTACAGTCATGCAGTTAGAATTGAGAATCACACCACTTCTATCTAAATAAAGAAATGCGCTATGATCTTCGCAAGCTAAAGGGGGATCTGATTTGATTTCAGTTAGTTTTGTATTATGACATCCTCACTCTTTCCGACAGTGTTGTAGATAGTTAGGGTTCACATGTACAATCAACATTACCTCAAGTTCAAGTGCCTTCTCATTTAACTGCGTCATTAGATCAGCTACCGGCTGCAATGAGACACAACAGTTACTATACACAGATGAGGTAAAACACTAATATAAATTGATAAAATTTTAAATTACCAGTGATTCATCCAGTTTGTCCTTTTCATCATGAGGAATAATAGAGTCCTCAATTTGCTTCTGCAGTGAAGCAATCTGATTGCTTTTTTGGTGAATTTCTTCTTTTAAATTTCTTATCTCCACCTGAAATACAAGATATACTTTAGGATGAATGCCCAAGGAGGCATTTGAACATTAATAATGCAGGTTAAAGAACATTACGTGGAGATGTTCATTCTTAGGATTTTGAGCAGCCTCCTCTGATAATCGTTTTAAGGCACTCATGTGCAGTGCCACTTCACCTGATAAAATTTTGTGCTGCTCCCTCAGTAGATCAATTTCATCCATACTCTTTATAATGCCCTGACAAGAAGTATATAATGACAAAATGGCAATTTAAAAGTTAATCAATGTCAAAATGAGAAAATTTTACAAGCCACATAACTACTAAGTCAAGTTGGCTGCACCATATCTAAGAAATGAGCTGTGCACAACTGTCATAGCAATTAAATAAGTCGGAGTTCAGACTTCAGAGAGAACAAAGATTCTCCATCACATACCGGTGAAGTCTCTTGCCTCAGATATGCATCATCAGGTTCGAACACTTCTTCAGTATGCTTTATATCAGACATGTGGTCAGCAGGAGTGTTATCAGAGGGTAAAGAATGTGAATTTCTTGCTTCCATGTGACTATGCGTGCTATCAGCTTGAGGGGTTGAAGGGCTACTTGTTGATTTGACACCACTTGACTTGTCGCTAGAGCTTGCCAAGGCTCCTATGCCACTATCACGTTTCTAATGACTCAAAAATATAAAGCAAGGTCAGTGATTCAGTCAAGAAGGACAATTTGTTATAAGTAAATGGTAGTTTACACACCCGAGGCTTTAACCAACTCAGCAATCCAGTCTTCTTGGTCCTTTTCTCTTCTCTTAGTTTGATATCCATAGTCCCAGAACTGCTATCAAGAGGAACATACATGTCCATATTTTCATCATCCAGGACAAGATCACGTCGTCTATGTGGAAGATAAGCAAGCTGTCAAGTCAAAACAAAGGAGCAGTTTATCACGAAATGGCGCAAGTTAAGAGTATAATCGCCAAACTCAGAGTACCATATGATGGTAAAAAAGGAACGGGAAAGTAAAACCTCTTCTTCTCCAAAGGAATGTCTTCTCCTCGGTCCTGAACGTTGAGGAAATTTTGATGATTGGGAAGTTTTGGTAGATACAAGAATCAGTTTTGTCAACCTTTGTATTCTGCTCATTAACGCAGCTTTAGCTTCTTCTTCTTGTTCTAATCTTGACTGTAATCGCACTTGACCATCTTCTAGCTTTAGGAGTCAGACCACCATAACATGTAGTCACCGGTCAATATAACGAAAGCATACTCAAAAAGTTCTGTAGAAGTAAGATTATTACAGATCAACCTCGGGCATAGAGAATCACCTTCTGTTTCAGAAGCAGAATATCGCCATCTGGGCTGTCTTTATTTTGTGGAACCGTAATTATGCCTCTTTTCAATTGTTCTAGTTCTTCCTTCAAACAGCGAATTTCATATTGATACTTCTTGATTAATGATTTCTCATCAATTATCTGCACGTTCACAGGATTACTTCAATGAGACAATCCATGCTTCTTACTTAATGATTTAATCAGAAAGGGTTTAAACTGTGGATCTCTATACTGAACACACCTTGTTTTGTGCTGCTTGAATTTCAATATGTTTTGCTCGATGTGCAAACTTCAATGTGTTATGCGTCTCCTCAGAATTGCTTGATGAGGGAGTAATGGTGCAAATCAGCTGAATCGAACAAGTGTAAGATAAGACGATTTATTTCTTCTGACAGAAGCGATTAAAAGTGATCACCAGATTAATTTAGCTAAGCTTCGCACTCCAGAAGGTTATACCCTTGAAATTAGAACCCACAAGACATATACAGCTAGAATCATTAAGATAGAATAAACAGACACATCCATTTACAACAGAAATGCAGGCTTGAACTCTTACAGATACACGTCCATGGCCACTGAGAGAGGACTGGAGAAGCCTCGTCAACTTGGAGTCCCTATAAGGTACATGCATCGATTTCCCGTCCGTCAATTTTGAGATAACCTATTGCAACCCCAGATTACATCATCACTAACAAACATTATCTTGATTAACCACAAAAACAAATCAGAAAGGATTAAATCTGTAATAAGTTTATATCAGCAGATTTAAGCATGTATGTCTTGACCTGCTTTGTGTCTGGGTGTAGTAGCAGTTGGTGTGAGGATTGATAGTGTGTGTGCTCGACTGACAAGTTCTTTTGACAGACAATATACAAGAACAATCACTAAGATCTAGGACTCACAGTTCCAAGAGTTAACAAGCTCTTATTGATGTATGAACCCTCTTTTCTACGCAAACCTGTTGTTTCAGCCTTTGAGCTCTCAGAACCAGCCAAATCAATCAGGTTCTGCAAATACAATTTAAAAGGGAAGAGCAATACCATCAGGACAAAGAACAATTCTGTAAGATATTCAAAGTCCTTTTAGGGAAGTAGATGAAAGAAACTAGATACCAGCTGCGACAAGGTAACAGCCTCGCCTTCTGTGTATTCACCACAAGGGCTACTTTCTATAGTCTGCAAAGCAAACAAAAATATCATACTGCCAGTAGAATCATGGAACTGATGGAATGACAAGACCACTAAAATCTACATTTAAGCACTTTCAGCTTAGCAAATAACCATATACCAGTGTGAAGATTGTATGACTTCTACTGCTTTGCAAATTGAAGTTTGTAGAGCCGACATGTCTGTGCTCTGCAGTATGCAACAAGAACCACAAGTTTTTACATAAAGGTAAGGAATTTTGAAAAATTTTAAAAAATATATGAATCATTTATCATTAGCAATCAAAATGATGATGACACTAACAGTAGTAGACAGCTAACTTCAGTAATAACCACAGTGCATAAGATTAAGGGTGTCGTAATAAATTAAGAAATACAACAAAGTCAATCCAGTCTTCCGCACATTATGAACTGCTAAATGAATTAGCTCTTATATAGAAGCATTAGAAATTGGAAGTAACCAAACAAGATGTCAGTTTCAGTTAAAACAGTATGGCACACAAAGCGAAGAACATTGCATCCTTTAGCATAATTAATAACCAGGGAACCTACATATTAGAGAAGGGATTTGTAAAATAGAGCATACACTATGCCACATCAGCGATGGTCAAGTATTACCTTCTCCTGCTGCAATAAGGGATAGAGCATGGGCTGGGGATAATATAACTTCCTCCTTAACTCCTTCAACAAAGGTTCCCTACAACCAATCAGGCAATTTTTTTAGAACTTGATGAATTACAACATGAGTGGACAAAAATCATGAATTGATACCAAGACGAGATCATGAAATTTAGATATGTCCTGGCCATAATAGGGCCAGATTCAAAAGTCAGATTCATTTCCAGTTCGGTTTTTCTAAAAGGAGAAGTAGAATACTTCAGAAAAAATGTCACAAGCTAACATAATTCCTCAAATATAAAGGAGCTCTCCCAATACAAAAGTCAATGAAAATATCACCTGCGCGTCTTCTCTAATTCTCAAATTTTGTCCAGCGGGGTTCAGCAAATCATTGACAACCTGATAATATGCAGGATAATAAAAATTAAGTACAGCTAACAGGGTTCATGAATCCAGAACGCTGAAGACTGATTAGAATCACACCTCATTGTAGATTTCCAAATAAGAAACACGAAGGAGAAATTCCCGAGTTGGTGTCTGCAGATGTCACAAGACATAATGCAACTAATTACTTCGGAACATACTACTTGAAGAAAGCAACACCGCCAAGTAATTACCTCTTGAATAATGCTGAAAGCATCTTTTACAGCCAAAGGGATGATACCAGGAGACCTCTGATCACCCTATAGAATAACATTATCTAATTCTTAGTTTCTGGAGTAAGTGGAGCAAACAGATTGTGGGGTTTTCACATGAGAGCACCTGATGCAAATGATGATACAGCCTAAGTATGCGATAGAAGAAACATTCACCTTACTATCAAGACACATTGATTAGCATAGGCCATACATGATCCAACACAACCCATTTACATATTTGAATAAAAGATGTTACAAACATTTGAAAACTGATCTGTCAGAAAAATTGGATATTAAGTTGAATTCACTTCTTGCCAGCCTTGTGCTTGATTATTGATATAGAAGATCTGATTTATGAATTGCATTCTGAAGAAATGCAACCTAATACTATCAAGTTAGGAAACACAAGAATAAGGATCCTGTAACTGAGAAAATCATATAAAACTTTTGGACCTACCTGACACATGTTAAACTGTAACAAACTTAAGGAAAGCTGGAAGAAATTTTCTTACATGCATGGTATGAGTCTTTCCACTGCTAGTGACCCCATAAGCAAACATAGTACCTGTAATTGAAGAAGATGAGAACGATACAAAAATGGCTACCATTAAGAAGATCAGATTACAAATAGGAAATGACAAAATAAGACCTCTGTAATGTATATTTATTTCTTCATCAAAATTATTATTCTTTTACCAAGTGAAGTGTAAATAAGACTTTGAGTACTCAACTATCACCTCTCACAACATCCATACAGCAAATACTAGCTGAAAGACAGTGTAGGTGTAGCAATATAATTTTTTTAAGTATTTCAGAGCATGTAAAGGAATTACTATGCATCACAGTTACAAATTGCATCCTTACAAATTTAGTCATGCAAGTATAACCCGCAGCACAAAAATAAACAACCAACAAGAAAACACTATATTTTGAACTTCAAAATTGTCCTGCCATGCCAGCTAACTTGTTTTAAGGTGATCATCTTCCTTTTGATGATATTTAGCTGCAAGTTTAAACCAAGTAGCTCTTCTCCAACAGCAAACAAAATAGTACGGAGTACATAACTAAAAACTAAGAAATCTAAACCAGACAAAAACATACCATTGATTCCTTCCATTGCACCATTAACAACATGCTGTGCAGCAACATCATAGACATGCCTCGTTGTGGTTGTTGGACCAAATACTCGATCTGTGGAGATAATTAAACATATAGTAAAACTAAAGAAATTTAACGTCTAATCAGACTGTTAAGGATAAGATTCAGGAATTACTTCAGTAACACACAGAGAGTTCATGAGATATATATTGACAGCATAAAGAACATTATGATCCACAAAATTATCAGTGGAATGAAATTTAATGTATAAGCAGACTTGTTGAGAACAAGATACAACACTATCCAGTAATATACTAGAGTGCATGAGATATTGTTCTACACTCTACAGAATAAAGTTCACCAACAGAGATAACTTTGAACAAGTCAATCAATTTGAAGCACATTGACAAACAATCTTTCTTATTTTACCATCTAACAAATATTTACATATGCGCTTGGGACCCTTTGTTTTTTGTTTTTAGTGGGCATTGTTTACCATTTGCATTAAATAAATTTAATTTATGAAACTATTTTTATTCCTAGTTTCAATTCATATTTTTCTAACATATTTTTATTGCCAAAATTAAACTGTTCAAATGGAACCAAAAATGATCCACAAATTTATTTATTTTCACATGAAATCCTAGCAAAATTATTCTCCACCTCCCAAATACGGAAGACACAGTCCAAATTGTATAATGATATAGAATCAGAAATGTGCAACAACTCAACTCTAGAACTTACCATATGCGTAGGCAATTGATGGATTATGCTCGTTCCTCACAATAGTTTCCCCATCTGCATACCACGCAATCTCCTCTCCTTGTCGTATTTCTCTGGGACTGCTCATGTATAAACTCGAAATTCACGACGGAATCGTACTAAACTAAAAATAGACGTCTTCAATTTCGCGAACATTGCTTTCATTAATATACCTGAGTGGACGAAACCGTACTGTGACTGTAACATTCTCTTTAGATCTCTCAACATCCAAAACACTTTCAGAGTATAAGTACTGAGGTTTACTTCGTGCAGACGACGATACCGGCGAACTCAGGCAGTCTATGGAAGGCTCTGGAAATTGACGAGATGATGACGTCGTGGACGACGCAGAAGAATTGTTATTGGCTATAGCTCTTGGACTAGGTTTTTTGGGTTTCAATCCCTGTCTATAAGCCATTTCTTTACCTTTCAACTGAAAGAAAAGAGAGAAAGAGAGTTAAATCAAATCAACGGACACATTCCTGTAGGATTTGAACCCGAGTAACGTAAAAGCAGAAATAAAATTATACAGTAAACGATTTCCCCAAAATTCGATAAATAAAAGTATTCACAGCCAGAACCACAATGCAGCTCCAGTAATTCAGCTCAAGAGAAATTTCAGAATACCTAATAAAATCAGCAACTCCTCTTCAGTTCAGCACAAAATATTCGTACATTAAACACTAAACAACTGTCAATTTATACAGGAATGCACAATGTCCAAATTGAGAAAAAAAATGAAATAAATATCCAGATCTTTTCAAAAGATCAGGTGAGTTATAAGGAAACATAATCATTATCATTATCATCAATATTAAATAGTATTTCACATTTATCTGTATCTCTCTCCTTCCCCTCCGTGTGTGTGCGCGCGTGAGCGAGAACACCAAAAAATAAAACAAAAATAGAAAAGCTTAGAGGTAATTTCTGATTAATTGCTTGCCTTGGAAGCGATGCCCTTTTGTGAAAGGCAGGCATCTAGTGCTGGAGCAGTTGAACCTCTGACTGAAGTTGGTCAATTTTTTTTAATTGGAGAAGAGAGAATATTTAAAGAAAAAATGGCGTTATGAGAGGAGAGAGAGAGAGAGAGCGCTTTTGAGTTTTACCGAGAAAGGCGAGACAGAACGAGGGCACACCACTATCGTGCGTGACTGGAACTGCCGAGGCAGTTGTGCCTACAAAAATATTTATCAATACCCATCTATTTATTGCGTATAAATGTATGTACTATTAATGTAGATAAAATACTTACGAGGTGTTAAATGTGTATTTAAAATTTTAAATCACATTAATTGCAATTTACGGCGCAAATGTTTTTTTTCTTTCGAAATAGAATGAATTCAATACAATTTGTCTAACGTTAAATTGATTTGCGCTATTAAATAAGATTATTTGAATGGGATAGGGAAAAATAATTAGTGGGGGAGAACATCACAGAAATTAAGAGACGAGAAGACATGAGTTTTTACAAAGACTTGGATTTTGTAATAGTAAAACGAATAAATAATACTAGTAGAAAGCAAAAGTTTATGTATAGAAAAGAAAAGAGTTGATACTTCGGAAAGTAAAGAGAAAAGAAAAGGTTGAAGAAAAGAGAAAAGGAAAAGAAATAACTTTTGTGGGAGGAAATAAAAAATGAAAAATAATTGCATGGTCAACTAGGCAAATTGTGAAAAGTCCCTTTAGAAATATTTACAACATAATCTACACGTAAATCTCCCAATCAAAAAAAAATCTAGACGTAAATCTTACATGGGGGAGCAATTTTTGGCAGGATCACGAGAATCTTGAACAGTAGGGTCCAAGATTTCCAGCCAACCACAGCCTCACACGTGTCATTTGAGTAGGATTTAGTTCTAAAAGGACTTGATTAGTATACCACAATGTAGACAAAATATTTTAACCCTAACCCCTTAGCCCTGCCCTTTTCATTGTTAGCGAAATTTAGCACTCAAACTCTTAAATATATTCTCTTCGTCTCAATTAGCTTCAGTCGTATTTCTTTCTTATTCGTTCCAATTTGTTTGAGTCATTTTCTTTTTGATACATTTTTATTACACACATAACTTTAAATAATACTTTATATTTCTATCATCATTTTACACTAATTTTTTAAATTCCGTTATCAAAAGTTTTGTTTAAAACTAGCTTGGATGGAGTAAGTATATTTTTAACAAAAAAACAATTTATATTCCGACTACGGACTACCCCAATGAAGGAGAAATATATTCTTACCAAGAAACACCTGTACATATATTAATTAATATTAAATGAAAAAATATTCTCTCACTACTCTGAACTAACCTTCAATGAATGACAGAAGAAGAAAAATATTAGTATTCCGCACAAGTAAAATTTGGAATTTTATTTTTTTAGTGTGAATCCTAATGCTCCTCCATCCTCAAAATACAATCACCTTTTTCATGAAAATATACGAAAGTACTTGTTTGTCGAGTAAAGTAGATTATATTTCCAGTTAGAGTGCTTTTTTTTAGAGTGAGATAGAAGATGGTTAGAGTTATTATTTGTTCTATAATTGTACGGTGGAACTTTTAATAGGAAATATCAATCTGGACCATAAGAGCTTAAGGAAAAGGTATTTGTGTGAGAAAAATCAATTTTAGTTTTCCTAGAAGTTGTATGCTTCCAGCTTCTCTCATTATTGTCATTTTCTTTTTAGTAATTGTTTAACATATCCAAATGCTCCATTAGTATAATGTAGTTATAAGTTGCTGGTGGGAGTATTTGGTAGATCAGATGCATAATTCTGCTAAAGTTGTCCCACTAAGGCAGATGATAGCTAATGATAAGATTTAGGTACTCTAATTATCACACTGGGCCTCAATATATCGCTGCTTTATGCAACCCCCAAGTCTAAATCCTAACAGAAAGTAATCAAGAAAATGATTTAACAACAACAAATCCCACCTGTCATAGTCCATATAGTTTGATAATATGTATATTTATTTATTTAGTTACATTTATTAGTTCACATGAATTCTATATTAGTTATCAGTATCACTTTGCATATATGGGTATTCTTTTTCATCAAACAATTGGACATAAATTAATCTATGTTAGTGGCCTTGTGCCTAGTCACGTTTCATTGTTCTACAATAAAAGGAAATAAAGTGTTTCTGTATCTCTTTGGTCTTTGCTTTCATTATTTTTATAGTCGAATCACTTTTCCTCTTATAATAATTGAAAATCGCTATAAAAATTGCATTTCTTAAAGTAATACTAACTCCACGAACTGAGAAATGCTAAGTAATGACAAAAAAATAACAAATAAATTAAAAGAGACCATGCTCAAATATATCAAAACGAACTGTCTCGATGTTGATGTGAGTTTTCCATAATTTTTATAAATTCCAAAAAATTAACCTAACCAATTATTTATACGAACTCGCAATAATGTGCCAAATAATAATTGAGTTGAATATGACAAAACAAAGATACTACAGCCTACAGCTATTAAAAGATGAGTAAAATTATACACTGATAACTAGTAGTAGTATTTCTATTATCTTTTGACAGATATGTTGGGAATTTTTAACATCATCGGAATAAAACAGTCAAGAACATATCTAGACTTACAATTGATTATGCGAAGAGCCAATAAACATGTTAGAAAGAAAATCTTACCAATTGCAAAGCTTCCAACGAACGATTCCTGCAACAATTGAATCCACTACTATAGTATCCACGTGTATTCCAATTCGATGCATGACAATCCACGATACAGACTTCAATTGGAGAAAGCTAGGAAATCTCCAATGGAATTTACGGCGTGTAGTTATTGTGTTTCTCATATTTGACTAAAAGAATATAACTCTTATTTATAGATAAATAAGACAACTCCATAAACCCTAGATTTATGGGCTTGTATTCTCAAGTCTGCTTTATTTAATTAATAGTCCAACAATTAATTAACTAAAGCCCATATATCAAATATATCATAATCTAGTCCACAATATATCCAATATATCTTTCAATCTCCCACTTGGACTAGTATTAGATAACACACCGCGCACTATGCTTGTATCCTTAGTCGGATCAACAATACACATAAAAGTGTGACCCAATAGGCCCCCATTATCGACGATGATCTTATCAAAGTCTGCACAAAACTCCTAGACTGCGTTGTGCAGCGAACTCGATATATGACGGACGTTTACGTGGATTCCGTAAAC
>JAYJMF010000044.1:764216-776129 GCA_036873715.1 Salvia sclarea | reverse complement strand
CAAACACAATGTTTGATATTTAGTAAATTTATTTATTTAATAGTATTTTTTAAATAAATTTATTTATTTATTTAATACTCCTATATTTTATAATTTTTATATAAAGAACAAATACATCCCTAACGTTTTTTGTTTGGCCCAAAAAACCCCTTAACATTATCTATTAACGGTGTTAACAATGTTAGTCGGAAGGGAAAAATTTGCTCACAATTAGAAACGTTGAGGACTTAATTGGCCCAAAACATACGTTAGGGGGTGATTGCTTTTTCAAATATACCTTAGGGGGAAAATTTAACCTATTCCCATTAATAACTATTCTTATATTATGAATGCATCAACCACATGAGCATAAAAAAGGGCATGGAAGATAACAAAAAAGTACCTCAAAAGTAGGAATACGGAAAATCAGATTTTCAGTTAATAAAATTAGAAACATAATTTAGTTACAAGTCAAAATATTCTAGGGAAAAATACAGTGAAAGTAGACTGTACTACTACTACATGGAAGCAATGCATGTTCACCTATGATTCTTTAGTACCAACATGCTTTATTAATCGCAAAGGTGGAGATGAACACACAAGAAGTTAAAGCAAGTTTAGAACTTTCTATTCCACTCGGGGTCCGGTTTCAGGCGGCGTCTTCCATAAGACCCCAGCCGGAAATTTAGGAATTCAACTCAGCAACAAAGAGATGATATGTATTGTGGTCGGCACTGCTCTTAAAGCCAGGGATGAAATCAGAAAAGAACCTCAGAACTGCAGCTAGATGTTGTGGATCTTTAGAAACATATGCTGCTTCCAGAAACAGAGAGGGCCGGACTGTGTTGACCTGAAATCCATAAAAAAACATGCATAGGAGGAAATTTATTTAGTTCGAATTCTACATTTCCGAAAAAACACAAAAAAAAAAAAAAGCATTTAAGGTGAAGCATCGGATTCAGATGTAATTTGACAAAGAGCAATAGGTGTCGATTATAAAGCTCATTTTCTTCAGGAGGATGATTCTTAGTTGAAAGTAACAGATTAACAGAAAATATATATTTTATGAACATGCGACCAATCAGATGGCAATTGCGGGCAAGCAAATTCGTGTAAACATCTTTGGTCACAGAACATTACCTTGTTCTTCCGTGCATACCGAAGAGCGTCAAGGTAATAACCATCTTGTACAAGGAGTAAAACATAGTCATGATGCAAAGAGAGCTGTCGGAGGATATCCAGGCCCAGCTTCCTTATTTGTTGGTTCTGACGCCCAGATTCCAGCATTTGCAGTGCTACTTCTTTGGAAGGCTCAATAATCTGCATTACATATATGTCACTTTGAGTCTTCATATTCAAGCAACCCTTTCTTTACTAATTGTCAAAATACCATATTTCAGCATAACGCACATCCCGAGCAAGGATTTCCACCTACCTTGTTCATGATAAATAATCCAAGTTCAGCATAACGCTCATCCCGAGCAAGGATTTGCACCAATAAGACATAGGTATTGGGATACACTTTCAATTTTTCCATGCTACAACTGCAATGTATAGGGAAGGAAAATAGAATTAGACAAAAAAACAACAGGAGGAAAGACCAGTGTCCACGGCTAAGAAATGGAAGCCATCCAGGAAGCTATTTAAGAATAAGCATGCAACTCAATGAGCCATCATCACATAGAAATATACATTAGAAACGTAACGGTATTAATTCCACTGCTAGAACAATCAAAATAGAAGAGTCCAGTGATTCATCAATGGCTTCTAGTTTTTCTTTGAGTAGAATGCCTTCCAGCTAATCCCATAACACTTACTTCCAAGTTTTATTAGTGAGTTCTGGTTTATAGAAGTGATGCAAATTCTAATTCGACAATAACTTATAGATTATATATACTCTGTGGAGATAGCATTTTCGTGGAATACCTTCGAAGAAACTCAACAATGATAGCTGTCAAATAAGATCCATCTCCTGTCATCTCTTCCTCTATTGGAGAAAAGACATGGCTGTAAAAATCTGCAGGTGAAGTTGCTGCTGAAGAAGTCACATGGGATTGGCTCCTTTGAGAAGCATTAGTGTTGAACTGGTTGTTAGCAGATCCATGAGTTTGAGACTGCCCAGTTGGAAGATCTTCCCTTTCTGTTTTCTCGATAGATGGACCATCTGAATCTGAAGTTACCATAGATCTGTTATAAGAATCATTCTGTGCGACAGTTTCACGCTCTTGGTTGATGCTTCTAGACGCATCTATTCCAGCAATTGACTCACCAACAGCTGCATTAGGAGCATTCGATGGTGAGATTTCTTCTGTTACGTTTCTCTTGTAATAGCTGCCTGTTTTGATTGCTTGTGAGTATGCAGCGAGTAAGACATCCATAGCCCTGGCAACCATAGGGACAGGCTTCCTTTCCAAAATAATAGTACGGACAATCGCCAGAGATAACTGTTTAGCCTAAAAAAAACCAAAATGTCAGATCATATGTTGAAGGAAGATTGTATTGCAACAATGGCTAAAAAATATTGACCTCTCTCATCTGAACATTCAAAACAATGTCCAAAAATCATTGGTCAAAACATATATCATAAATTTCTTCCTTCGATCTCAACAACCAACAATTAAATTAGAACTCCATGAGAGCAACAATATGGAAAGACCGCAAAATAATTCAAATGGCTGTACTCTAACCTTATCCGCTTCCAGTTTCCTTCTTTGTAAGAATTCAAGAATAAGTTGAACTTCTGAGCTACTGGCTGAAATTCCCTGCAAAGGATAAAAGACAGATGTAATTAGAATTTATATAAAATAACAAAAACTATCAATCTAAATGATACTCTCAGCTCCCAAACTTGCCTCCAAATCCAAACTGATTTTCCACAAAGACCCATTAGCAACATCGAGAACAAGATCAGGTATGAGAAATTTCCAGTGATCTCCATAGATAGTTTCTTCGGTGTCACTCAAATTTTTGGACTCTGAAGCCCCAGAAGTTTTGCTAGCAGTTTGAGAAGATGCAACATTAGCTCTAGAATATCCTCTCAGAAATAGTGGAAGTGGAGCAGAAATTGGTGCTTGTGAATCTGCATATATATCGTAGACAATGACAACCTTTGCATCCGCTTGATGAACAAGTAAAACATTGTCAACCACACTCACAGCAATTCTATCTGAGTACACTGGCAGAGAACCCTGAAATAAGAAGAAAAAACATTGTTGCAGAATTCAAAGAAGAATTGGCTCAGAGCAAAAACAAACCAAATATTAAGATGTACTGCACCTGGAAATTTTCAAATCTATCAGAAGTTATACTGTCAAGAATTACAGCCAAGCACTTCAGATAAAAGACAGTAGAAATTTCCAGAAAATGTGGAAAGCCTGACCCTGGAGATTATTTTTGCCAAGAGATACTTTTTCTATAATGGTTTTTTCAAGAGCAAGCATTTAGATACAAAATATCCATTAGCAACAAACATAATGAAACTTAACGGAGCATCTTCAAGTTGTACTTTGTTAAATAAGATCTTTAAGAAATCTATTTTGTGCATTATATGTTTCATTTACATCCCACACAAAATATCAAACCCGAAGGACGACAATTAGTGATGTAATAAGGCGCTAGCCATCTTTTATGTTGTTAGTATATGTAGATTTTAAAAGTCACAGAGGTTTGAGGAGGAAAAGAGAAAACGACTTACCTGTTGTACTACAGCATCTCTATAGAACCTATATGAATGAAGTAGCATAGCAACTCTATCAAATTGCAGGCAGTAAATCCTGCCATACCTGTAAATCAAGGAAAGATATTAATACAATGTTGTAATCTTGAACCTATCCACTAGTAAGGTAAAAATAAGAACATACACAGTGATAATATGGACATCTTCAGCAGCAAGAACAGGCTTACTATTTGCCTCGGCTTTGGCCATCACCATCTCGAACTTAGGTAAGCGGATTATTCCCGCAGATGACAGCTAAATGCACAAAATGCACATTTGTCACAACAAAGATGTGTATGATCCATTAAATAAATTTTAAGCCACTAGTGTTGTTGGATGAAGGGATAGCTCTAACGTACTTTACAAAACAAAACTGAGAAAAGGTGAAATAGCTTTGTTCGTCCTATGTACCACTCTTCTATATATACCTTATTAACTTCCCAATAATATAATAGAGATCAGTTCCCATAAACATAAAATAAAGTTTGAATATGTCAAGTAGGAAACAGATCACTATGCATTCAGAAATTATATTCACAACAGCACTAGTAAAACCACCATTACTAACTCGCCAGTAACAGCTATCACTGTCAGCAAAGCTAGGTAGGAAAACAAGAAAGTTTTGGCGTCAAGATGCAGGTGTGGATGTCCTACCTGAAAACCAGTGAAACTTTTGCATTGCATTCCTGACGCAAGCAGCACCAACCTGCTTTCGTGAGTGTAGATATACCAACTAATGCTCAGTTTCTTCATCTGGACCAACTGGAGGTTCCGGGACTCTGTACCATATGAGTACAACTCCAGCCCACTGCAGTCACATATGACTTTAAACAACTGAAATACAGCCAATATACACATACATTTTCACAAGCATTCTTGCAGCAAGAAGCATAACATCATCCTCATAGAGCACAGAAATAAAATGCAGCACTATAATAAAAAAACAGCTATGGAAGCAAGGTCATACATCTACCGGTGGTATGACCATGGTACACTTTAGAAATCTAAATCTTAAGACAGGAAATAAGCATGAGGAATAATATAATTCTGATGGATGAACAGTTTCCCATGCTAATTATCCAGGGAGAAATATAGAAACTTCTGATTTAATAGATGAACAGAACCACAGGCTACGAAATGTTCAGGCATTCTTGGATGGTAATTAGTCTTAAGTGGTCTTTGGTACAGGTACAGCAATACAGAATTCACTGTGGTCGACAAGGATTTGAAGTAGTTACCTGGTTTTCACAAAAACAATATCACAGGTCGGACAATCTGTCCAAAAGAACCCCAGAATGCTTTCTGACTCAGACCTACACTTTTGACTAAAATTATCTCCAGTCTCTTTGTTCCAAATTTGGATCTCATGACTTGATCGTTGGATAGCCAAAAGCTTGAGATCTAATGAATACCGAATAGAGAGAACAGGTCCTTCACTTATTGGATCAGATGAGGGAGCAGCATAAGGATTATATGTAGCAATTTTCCATGAAAATACCTACATGTGGGATAATATTTAGCTGAAACCAATAGATATAAACCCTGCATCATAAGCCTCTTTTTAAAAATTATTACCTGATTAGGGGTCAGCGAGAGAATTAGTTTATTCCCGTCATCATAAAACAAACTCCTTGATCCAGGAACGTGGCATCTTAGAGGTGGGTATTGAATATAAACATGAGACAGTGCATTAGATCCACTGGAGTATGAAAGAGCAGAAGAAGATGCTTCTCCAATCATGTTATGTAAGTTCTCCCTCTTAGTTTTGCAGCTAAGACTTGAGGTTGTCACCCTACATAAGTCGGACCAAATACATCTGACGTGATGTGAGAGAGAGAGAGAGAGAGAGAGAGAGAGAGAGAGAGATGACAAGTCATATTATCAAGAATTTTGATAAGTAAAAAGTTACATATCATAGATTGAACTAAGCTTACCAAGACTGTTAAAGGCTCTATGACTCGCTTGATAGGTCATACTAAGTCATTTCCCTCGGAGCTGATGCACAAACAACAAATAAGAATATATTCATAAGAAATAAGTAGAGTTAACGGGTAAGAGAAAAAAAAAAGGAAACAAAATAGAAAATTCAAGGTACATTTCCCATCATGAAACTAGGAGATCTGAACTAACTAGCCTTACCACATTCTGCATGCAATTCTTCAACACAATAAATTCTTTTACACACATGTCTTTTTCAACTTCTGGAACCCTTGCCGAAACACAGCTACCATATTGTTTGGCCTAAAATGAAAAATGTTATCTACACATATATGCTTGCATTTGGTGAGAAATCAACGTGTGTAAGTAAAAGAAAGAGAAATTGACACATTAGACAGAGCAAGTCTTCTTGGTAGATGTGGTTCTCCTACGAATCTAATCAAACCATAAGTGTAATAAGAAGATGGATAATCGTACTTTGCATCACACTGGCAGCAAAACGCCCAAAATCTGGCTGTGCAGCATGCTTCATCATACAATGGTTTGACAAGACAGCATTTGGCACTTCACATACTCAATCCAATATTTAGTAAAATCCTAGCCTTCAAGTTATACACGAGGAACTTTGACAAATAAAAATGCAAGCAACGAAATCTTATTTGTAGCACAGAATCCAAAATTTTCTCACGCGATCACCGGAAGGCATTTTTTCCTAGCATTTTTCCCAATCAAACATTGAAATATGGCAATTCTGCAATAGCAGATTACACAATTATCTTCGATTCAATTCTAGATATTCCATTACGAATCCAATGAAAAACATTTACCATGATTCTTCTTATGAGTTGAAGACATATAAAAAGCCAATGGAAACAAACCTGAGCTGAACAATTGACCAAAATCCGCTTCAGTAAAGACGTTGTAGCATTATTCTTATCCTTCATCACTGAAATTCGAACATCAAGACAACAATGAAATCAATAACTCATTACAATGATAAATTAAAAGGAAGTATAATAATGAGTGTTGTGTAGATTGGAGCAAACCTCAATCATTTGACCATCCCGCTAATAAAAAGGTGTTATTTTTCACGAATTTTTTGATAAATCAGAATCGGAAAAACCTTCGACAATGATAATGGAAGTTTTGAGGTGCAATACTCAGCATTCAGCAACAGTCCACCTAACCACTTGAAACGACATCGTTAAATTCGCTTCGGCAAGATTGAAAATACAGGGTTTCTCGAGCATGTAATAGCCCAATGGGCTTCTAGCCAAGTATATCTGTCACCATAGATAAAAGGATTAATGATAATGGACCCAAAAAACCCATATACAAATAGCATATGCAGAATAACTTTTGTCCGAGACCAACGTTTTGTAGCCTTTAAAATTACTTTTGTATTGACCAAAAAAATGTCGATGATGAGTTACGGGGCAATGATCTTTCTCCAGAAAGTCTAGCTAATAACAAACAATGTACACGATTATAAAGAAAAATATGAATTAATTTTACAATTTGATAAATTCGTTAATGTGTAAACACGATGACATTTTACCTTAAAAAATTATTATTATACCCCCTCCCTCCCTCTCATCGAACTTGTTACATATTCTTTTTGAAATTGTCTCAGTGAACTTCTTATATTTTATTTTTAAAACATCTCGCCGCTCACACAACTTAAATATATAATATATATATATATATATATATATATATATATATATTTCTATCATGATTTTACACGTCCAAATGAAACGTAATAAGTACGTCGGGACGGAGTAATAAAATTATCTAAAACATTTAGCTTATACTCTTCGTGCTTTGATATCGTTACAATGATTCAATTTTTTTTTTGAGGTAAAAAAGTTGAGAATGTTATTCCAAATCAGATTGTGCTATATCATTACTACATCTTAAGAAATAGCTCAAAAATAGGCAAGACGACTATATATTTCGCAACACGTCAGGCATGAGAAAACTCGAAAACCACATGTTGCGCGTGCATGAAAGCATCAAACAACCCATCACAAAAGAAATCACTATCTCCATGAGAACCATGTGACACATCAATGGCCAGTAAGAGAGTCGATGAAAACATGCATGAATTGCACCAAAATCATATTAGCTCTCGACAGAAACTAATCCCAAACAATAATTCAATTATTAATATTATAAATTTTCCATTTCTCGAGTCGGTAATTTACCAAAGTTTACAGAAAAAATAAATAAATGATCTGATGAACTAATATACAATAAATATTTTTTATGAGTTTTAGGACCCTCTTCACTTGGTTGGGTGCGAGAGAAATGAATAGAATGTCTCTAAATTAACTGATGTAGAGAACTTTTGAAAATCCTTGCGACCTTCCATTCACATAAAAGAAAAGAAAAGAAAAGAAAAGAAAAGAAAAGAAACCCCCACCCCCACTCCAACAAAAAGAAAAGAAAAGAAAAGAAAAGGATGGAAACTTCTTAATACTGGAAGAAGCCTTAACAGAATCCTAGGTTGCCATAATTGTCTCTAATTTATGCACCATAGTCACATTACATTATTGGAACTTAGAATAAGCACTTCATTCGCAAACAGTATATGTGTCGCAGTCGACGGTGGTTGCAATAGCATTTTCATTAGACCGCATAGCCCAATATGGGCCCCCTATTTAATTGATGAAACAAAAATTCACCATTTTGAAGGTACTTTTTCTTGTGTGGATGTAAGACAGTTTCATGTGAAGCTACAAATTTACCTTCATACATCAGTGGAATAGAATATCGCATAATCGATTTCTTTGTTTCAAATGCAAAGACTGTGCCAAAATAATCTCACTTTTGTCTGAGGTCATGATATAAAGGACAGTCAGAAAATATTTAATTCAAACATATAATGTTTTAAGGTCCTCAAATTATTTGTTAATCAGAGATCAAGAAAACATGAAATATACAATTTGAAGAATGTATATAGTTCTTGACTACCACTTGATAATAATAAAAATAAAGCATGGAATGGGCATTCTCTCTCTGCTCTCTCTTTTTTTCTCTTATTCAAAAGTGACTTGAGTAATTGCAATTGAGGAAAATGCTGAAAATGTCATGTCACAATGTTAGACTGTCAGTTGATAAGGAAGGGGCAGAAATGATTGCCAAGGCTGGGGAAAAAAGGGTTTCCACTTGTAGTAGTAAAAAGGTAACACACTACACATATATATGGTGAATTTGAAATGAAATTGTAATTTAGTGTCCAATTTTTTGGCAGCAGTATCCAAATTATAATAACCTATGTTTTGAATGTTATATCCTTATAGGGTTGTGCCTTGTTAGGTGGAGTGAAAAATTTCAATTGGAATTTCGTAATTTGAATGATGTCGATACTAATTAAATCGACCTACCCAAATTACTACTCCGTATTTTCTTATTCTTCAGTATCACAGTTGCTTGAATATTATAGTAACAAGTATTTTTGTTTTCGTGGTTTAAAAAATAATTCTAATGATTATATTGGTTAATTTTACTACTTTTAGTGTGAAGACAAGTGAAATGCATAATTTTTAAGGTACCTAAAAGCCAAAAAAAAGAATGAAAGAGAAAATCATTTCTTTTTTGTTTTTGGAAAAGAAAGAGATCAGTTTTAGCTGCGAAAGCAACTAGTCCAGTAATATGGTCCCTCATTTACTAAAATCATATACAAACTTGTTCATGTTATAAATTTTATCAAATTTATACTAATAATAAAAGTGTGGGTTATAAAATATGAATTGCCTATTTTATCTCTACTACATATATTATTTTAAGGAGAATTGTATAAATTATAAATTATACATATAGAAGTATTATTTAAACAGATTAATACATATCTAAAACCGCTATAGCATTAGCATTCCACAAGTTAATTTAATAGATAATTTAGTTAGATTGCAATACAACTTTAATACTAATAGATCACGATTCTTCTTTGAGTAATCTTGTACAATGATCGTTGTTTCATTAATATAATCCAGTAGCAAATTTTCCAATTTTTCCTATGCTTATACTTATACAGTTAAGACGCCTTATTGTTTTATTGCACTTTTCAATTCTAAATTTTGGTTTTTTTTCATGCAATTCTGTAATAAATTTCCTTATTTTTATAGTATATCACAAAAAACTAAAGTTACATGCATCAAATATAGGTAAGTAGTTTTCGCACTTGAAGGTTCAAATCATGAATATCAAGTTAATTTGTGACTCGCACGTTCATAACAAAAGGTTTAAATCATGAATAGCAAGTTAATTTATGACTCGCACGTTCGTAACAAAATTGAAAGAGAAAAAAGAAACATTTATTTATAAAATTTAAAACAAAATAAAATATAGCTCTTCATATTTTACTGAAATATGATAGCAAAAATGATTTATAAACATATTTTAGGTTGGTTTCAGTAGTGTGACCCATATAATTAAGGATTAAGTAATTTGTTATTCATAATGAGCCACTTGTCATAGGACGACCCGTCATGGAGGTACATTTATTGGGTGGAGGGAGCATTTGTTAAGAAAAGATTAATTTAATTAATTAATTAATTAATAATAATAATAATTGATGAGGACGGTTTCACCTCCTCCTCCCCGAGCAACTACTCCGCGAAGTTTTAGCTTCCTCAAACTTGGAGAAAGCAAGCATGCAAAAGTCATACTCCGAGAAGGCTCATACTCCGGGAAGGCTCATACTCCTAGGAAAACTCATACTCCGAGTCGCTAAGGTTCCCCTAAATTCGGAGTCACATCATACTCAGCCTTGGGCCCAAACTCGAGTTGGGAGAATGAAGAACCAAACTCGGAGATCATGATACCAAAGCCGGACTGTTACCCTCGAGCCCAAACTCGGAAGAAGGACTCGACTATCACATAGTCCGTGTACCATACTCGGATGAACTGTATCAAACTCAGATTGGAATATGCTTAATCCGTGCATATGAACACGTGGCGCCTTCCCGAACGCGGGGACCATTGAATATTCTCTGTCATGACCCGAGGTGCGTGAACGTACATTGTGGCCTTCTGCAGAATTGCCCCCCAAATCGGATCCGAAATCTCCATCGTACCCTCGCATGTGGCGGACATCAGACCCGCGAAGACTAATATGCCCCTATACGGATCATACTCGAAATACCAATTGTACCCCGAATTGTATCCTATAAATAGTGGACGAATCATTTGTAATGGAGATTGGATTTTTATTGGAATATACTTGAATTTCGGCTACGTGCTCTCCATTCCTTTTTTCTGTTTTTCTCTCTTTTCCGTGAATTTCCGTCGTGCTCATCTCCGGTCGCCGCCCAACTCCGACTCCAACTGGACTAGGTAGCTCTTCCTCCCTCTTTTCTCCCCATTTTTCTCCTCTTTTCCGATGACGGGTTCTTGCGGACTAGTTAGTATGTAAAATTTAACATGGAGTCATACAAAGTTGCTTTCAAACTAGTATATTTTATATTCTACGGAAGGAAAGGTTTCTGTACATTTCTGTCCACTTTTAAATTTAGTTATATAAACATGTCTGATCTGAGGTAGTTTCACACTAATATATTTCGTATGGCATTATAACATCATAAATTGGAAGGATATAATAGTAAAGAAACAAAAGCATAAGACACTTTAAATTCATAAACGTTGAAAGATGATATTCCCAAACAATTGAAAATAATTAAAACCACTGGAGGGAGAAAGTGGTTCGCACTTTGGAAATTTCCAATAAAAAAACGATGATTCCAATTCCAAATACTAAAAGCATGCCGATGATAGAATTTGAAAAGAATAGTACAATACATTTATTCATTTTTCATACTGTTCACCATGCCACTTATGCCATAAGAGTATAAAATGTAATCATGAGACCTTTCACATGGAGAACGCATGAAAAGTATTTATTGATAACGTAGTATATATATATATAAATTATTATTATCTACTTAGCAGTGAACAATGATACACGTGACAAGAGAAACCTTTTAATACAAAATTTGTAATGGTCCTAGTAACTTGTGAGTTATTTATTTTATGAAATGTTGGGAAAATATATGTAATGAACCAAGTTGTTCTAATGATTCCAAAACCTTTTTAATATTACCTTAGAATTATTTTTATAAGACCTACATGTTTTGGTCTTTAGAATAGTTTGCTGAAGATCAAGGCTGAAGACCAAGACTGAAGACCAAGGCTAAGTTCGAAACTGAAGTCCAAGTCTGAAGATCGAGACTGAAGCTCAAAGCTGAAGTATGGTTCTCACTTCGACTGAACAAAACAAG
>JAYJMF010000044.1:749838-763661 GCA_036873715.1 Salvia sclarea | reverse complement strand
AACTTGTGTCCATAATTGATCGGAGAGCAGTTTTGGTCAGTTTCATTTCTAAAAGTATTGGAACGTTATTACTCTATATAACAAATTAATCATGCATTTTAATTGATATGTTAGACGTGCAATACACGTACTTTTTGCTAGGGATACTAAAAAACCACAACTAGTTTAGTTTAATGATATTTCTTTCGTTTGTAATGGTGGGATCAACATATGAATCTCAATTCACACATTTTAAATTTTATTTAAATAGAAGATATTGAAAACAATCACAGTCAGCAATATCCGCACAGTTAAAATTAAAAAGTTGTCACATATGTGGTAAAAGTATAAAATCCTTCGAAGATCTAATGGAAATTATATTTGACAGCAGTGTTTAGAAAATCCATTGAAAGTCGTAAAAAAAAATCCATTGAATTAGTAGGTTCCACCATCTGCAAATGTACTTGCAACATTAATTCGTTGCCTCATATTCAAGCCTCATCTACCTAAACTATTTTGCAGAATTGATGAATGTACGTTATAACTTTAGTAATATACAAAACGTGGCTTCCACATATTTGAAAAATTAGCATTTTACCCACTAATTATGGCTTTTGTTGTCTTGGGTTGAATCGAGTGAAACATAATATTCATGTAATTAAAGCTTAAAAAACATTTGAGATTTTTAACATATTAAGGTTTCCAAATCGAGGCAAAATTAACTGGCACTATAATTCGAGGGGTTGCCGCATGAATTTTGACTAAGTGCTTCACAACTCTTTAATTAGATTGAAGAGCCTAAGTTATTTTTTAGAATTAATTGCAGAGCCTAAGTTATAACCAAATTGTTTGAATTTATTTTGAGCCAAAAATATGTTTACATAGTCATAGTCATATATAGTCATAGAGGACCAAATCTGAATTTGTTAGATTTGGAGGACCAACATATAAAATGTCATTACTTGCCCGACAGAAAACATGCACTAGCCCTAGACAAATTAATCATATGCCAATATGCACCAAATGGCACTCAATTAAAGTTAGCTAAATCAGGATTAAGTGTCACGTATTTCGAAGTTTAATTCTTGCAAAAGAAAGATTAACTTTAAGAATGTTTCTGATATATATTTTGTTTTATATGGCATCTGTATATAATAAAGTTTTGTGTTTCTTATGTTATGAAGAAGTTTAATTATTTTTGGCAGGGTGGTTAATGTAACATCTGGAAAGCTAGATGCCTCTAGTGGTCCAAAAAATGTCAGTTTTCAGACAACACTTGATGGATCAATGCCCATCAATCTTTTATAGGGAGTTCATTACATGTTTCATCGACAGTTTTGAAGAGGGTTCACATATAATATTCCTACTTTAACTTTTTTATTTGAATAAATAATATTCTGGATTTATCCAGAATCTGGTGGGCTCCAATTTGATGATGTTTTCTTTTTCTTAATACATGTCCACCACCACTGATATGATATCTTTGCACCTGGGTTTCAAAAATATCTTGGGTAATTTGCATGTTAATGTGAAAGCTGCAGTGCATGTGATATTTCAGCCTCTATCATATTCATAACTACAGAGGGTTTTCTCTCAAAACACGACAAACTTGGACTGCTTTAATTCAGTCGATATATTTAGATGCATCATAAGTATACTTATATTAACAAATTCAAGAAGACGTACCATTCTTGGCCCTAGCTAACTTAAAGTGGCCCTACTTAGACTATGGCATATATATATATATATATATATATATATATGATATGAGTGGAAAACTATACGTGCAACCTCTGGTTTTTATGATATTTACATACACATTTTTGTAAGAGGTGATATTTAATTATACTAATATGTTCATGTGATTCTCACTTGAGATAAGCTTTAAATACATATATATATTATGTTACAAAAATTGATATGATAGTCCACCAACCCATATACAGTACAAGGAAAGATTACTAATTTAACGTGACAAATTAAGTGCGCAACTGTATTATTTATCTTGATTAATTCGAGGTGGTCCAGAAAAGCTAGGGAAAGTCAAATACTTGCATGTGATGCCATTGCCGATATTGGAGATGAAGAAGTTGTGTGTGAGAGAGAGGGTTCCTCTAGCTATAGCTCGTATGTATCCAACAACATCTCACTCAATCCAACTTACTTGACAGAGAGAGGAGGAACAACACATGTCCTTCTTCCACCAATATTACATATAGCGAGTTCCATTCCCCCTACCCATCGTTGCTAATGTGTTCATTGTTGATATCGCAATGCTAGAATGAATCATATTTTATTACAACTAAGATTACCATTGATATTATCTTCATTATATTAAACGAATTAAAACTTAACAATACAACAAACTTTACCCTCCAACTATATATTATTCCGATACATAACTCATACATTTTTGTCCTTTTATTTATTTTTTACGAAATTTTGGAATTTGACACATGAGTTTGAAGTTTGCTTACATATAACTTGATTGTTTGGAATCCGATTAACAATATTTGAAGCTACATCTATATGGTAAATTCTCGCAAAAAAATTATTCCATCTGTCCTATTAAACATGACACACTTACCATTTTGAGTTGTCCCATTAGTAATGACACAAGCCAAAAAATGAAATAAATTGCCTTGAAAAATGCTTTTACTTTAATGGGTCCCACCACTTCACACACACAAACACTTTTTTTCTTAATCTCCGTACCCAAAAATACAGTGTCATGCTTAGTTGGACTGAGAGAGTAAGATATAAATTTCTTCAGGGGAGGAACCAATGGACTGGAAAATAACTACTTTTCTACTTAATAAATTTCATAAATACCAAAATAATTTGATAGTCACATAAGTTGTGCCTTATGAGACTAAAAAACATAAAATCCATCAATAACTAATTAAGTTCATAATCTATATCTTCAATAAATTTGTTTCAATATAAAATACTAATGAATCTTCAAAATAACACGTTATGAAGTCTCGTCTTCATATATGCTCGATTGTAGAAAATATTTGTTAGTTTTAGCAGTATAACCATGATATGTCAAAATTAGATGAATTGATCTTAGTTAATGTAATATGCATATATATATAAAGCTACCTTTTACTTTTAGGAAGTAGTTGGCCAAACTTAATAACTGCATAAATTTGAAACTCTTTTTCATATATCACACATGCTTATAATGTCTCAACTCAACTTTAATAAATCAATATTTTGATTGTGAAATTTTTAAAGATGAAATTTTCTTGTAAGCTTGCAATGACTAAAGAATATGATTAAAGAAGCAATTCAACAAACAACAATTCTATTTTAATTTTAAAATTGTTTTGAACTGAGCTAATTTTGGATTGAGTTTAATATAATATATAATAAATATAAGAGAATTTGGGGATCGCACTGGGCCGGAGCTCGGTGCAACCCCTTAAAGGATCCGCGCCCATGAATTTCTTGAATAATGAGTTTCAAGCTATATATTTTTCGGCCATTTCCGGTAATCAAAACCCAACAATACACATGTACTAATAGAAAAGTATCATCGAGAGCTTTACCAACCGTAGCTTCGAATTCCACACAATTGAGTTATTGCTGTAGACTCGTATTAATTTCCAAAATTATGTAAAATTCGCATATTTCTCAACCAAATTTAAATTTGATTAAAAATTAAAATTTGGGCATAGTTGATATATTTACATGTAATTATACATATTTACAATAAATTTCAAAATTCTATTTAAATCTCTTTCCAATACCATGTAAAGAAAAATAGGATTGCTACGAAGTGCACGCTCGATATCATTCTCTCTAAGTGAACATTTTTTTATGAGGAAAATCGACCGATTTATCGATCATGGTCATGATATATGCTATACAACTAAAGGTTTTTGATGATTCAACATTTAATTACATATCTATATATATGGGTATTAGAGATCGATGTAAGATTTATATATAATGGTCGTATGTATTAGTAGTAGTACTAGTAATTAATGGTCCCCCCCGGCCCCGCCTTTTGTTTGTGACAGTGATTCTTGTAAATGCAAATAAAGTTTTGGTCGAAACCAGATCAATGGAACGACGCCGTTTATGCTCGTTTAGCGTGCGTGCTCGTTGTATCAGGATGTATACACGATACTTGACATGGAAAATTCAAACTTAATTTGTTACTATCGAATTCCAAACTACTTTGATTTTGCTATTAGAATACGAAATCAGACACATAAAAAAGTCAAGACACGGGACCCTGGCGTGAACATATCTAGGTGTAGAGAAGCTTAAGAGAGTTTAGGGTTATTAATCAAGACAAGAAGAAGAAGAAGATGATGATGACGATGAATGCATTAGTCTCATCATTATCTAATGCATATATATTGGGGTTGGTTATGGTGAGAAATATTTCCATCTAGCACATCTTTCATATGTGCGTAGTACCACCAGTATTACTAATTAGCACATATTTTAAATATGTAAGTTTAGCACATATGTCATTATATTGTAGCACGAATTTATTTAGCACAAACATCACAAACACTTAGCACAAACAACACAAACACCCAACACAATTTTCGCGTAGCACACACAACACAAACACTTAGCACAACTGAGTATTAATCTCAATCATTGATCTAATTCAATAAAAGGCTCAGATTCATTCCTATTTCCAACGAAATTTACCTTTCCTACATGAACCAATCCCTATATTTAAATTTTATATTTGTTCCATAAATATAATACTCCCTCCGTCCCATTCATAATGTTCCATTGCTTTTGGGCACAGAGATTAAGAAAAAAAAATTGATGAGTGTAAAGTGGTGTGGTCCACATGCTTTTGTGTGTATTTTTTTTTACCAAAAAGGTATGAGACATTATGAGTGGGACAAACAAAAAAGAAAAGTGAGTCATTATGAATGGGACGGAGGGAGTATGTTAGAATACAGTAGCTGCAGAAGTTGCAGGAAGTTAATATTTTATAAGGGTAAGTGGTCTCTACCCTAAACATGAAGCTACTTATTCCAAGAGTCCCACTTTAACAGGAAATTAATAAATCACATCTATATAAATATAAAAATAAGGACCACCTACATATATAACATCTATACACACATTATATATATATGTGTATTATAACGAAAGAATGATATGATGACTGGTGGCCTTTGATTTGCTACAAGTAGCTTTACACTCAAACATAAGTCGACGGTTTCTGTGTGGAAGCAAATAAGGTAAAAAAACCATGTCAACAAATTTCCTCAGACTAGCTAGTCTTTTGAGAGAGAGGTAATGATGATTAGGCATCTCTCTTTCATATGTTGATGTAAAACATAATAGTATAAATTAGGACCACATGATTGTACAATGGGGTAGCCTTATTACAGAAGAGCCAAGTAGCTATTAAGAAGTGGTAACAAGTACTTGTACCTGGTCCTCACTCTTTCAGACCTACTCTTCAATTCATTTGTCCATTCTCCTCTCCCTCTTTAATTTGATTAATCACATTTTCCACATTAATGCTGAATCTCAATGCAATCTTGCAGCCTTTATCATAAAATTAAATCACATCCATAGTTAATAATTACACAGAAAGCTAGTGAATCGCTTCTCCTAGCTAGCGCACACACGTAAATTTGGACATCGAAACCAACTTAATTATACACATTTGACGTTGATACGATATAGGAGTAGGACATGCATGTATAATTTTTTGTGGCCGGTAATTCTACATGTTCCTGACAGCAGCAACCATTGTTATCTGACAATGACAAGGATTAGATGGAGTCATCATTTCAATAAACTACAAAAAAACCATAGCTATACAACTAACACACGCTTAAAATAATTGCAAAACCAAGATCCATAAATATTCACCAAAAAGTAAGTGCAAAAGGATGGGGGCCTTATCTCCACTACAAATACAATTGAGGGTTTTACTTACCCTATATATATATATATATGTAATCGAAATACTTCATTTTATTAGGTCCCACGGCCTCCCAACATCTCATCATATACAAGAGAATTAAACCTAGTGCTTTTTCACATTCTCTCTCAACTAGTCACTGAAGAATAAGGGTTAATTAACTAGGTAGATATTAAGTTAGCTCGATGGACAGGAGTGAGAGAGAGACTCGGGACTTCATGAACGTGGAGTCTTTCTCTCAGCTGCCCTTCATCCGCCCGGCTAAAGCCGCTGCCAGCGCCATTAGGCTTTTCGGCAAAGAATTTGGAGGCGGTGACTCAGACGATGGAGAGAGCAAGGAGTTGATGAGCAGCTGCGACAACACAGAGACGAGCAGCAGGAAATTCGAGTGCCATTACTGCTGCAGAAACTTCCCTACCTCGCAAGCTCTGGGCGGCCACCAAAACGCCCACAAGAGGGAAAGGCAGAACGCCAAACGCGCCCACCTGCAGTCGGTCATGGTGCATTCAGATGATCATTACGGCCTCATGAACTACAGCTACAGCCGCCTCCGGTCAGCCCAGCCTCCGCCCTATCATTCCTGGAACAGCGGCGGCACCTCCACCACTCATCACCACCCACACACACTCACACAGCCTATCAACGGCAGCCCCTTGGGGTTGTGGCGGATCCCCCCTGCGCAGACGCAAACGCCCTCACCTTTTCCTTCTCTACCCACCCATCATCGACACATTCCACTGCTCGATTCCAAGACTGACCACTTCAAGCCATTGTCAACAATAACTAGTGCTGCTGCTCTTGCCTCTCAGAGCCGCTTCGCCTTCGATGCAAAGCCTGCCATGCAAGATCATGTGAGTTTGGATTTACATCTCTGATCACTTTTCTCCCCGGGAACATTTTCTTTATTATTCTGGGACTAATTAATATAGTTTCTTTTATTTACACAAAGATTTCTAAATTAATATGCTGTCTCAAGTACGCAGGCTGTTGCTATATTGTAGATTATATATCTCAATCAGTTTGATTTCGACCCACTATAGTTTCAAGAACTGCAAAGTATCTAAACCAAGCTACTTGAATCAATAGGAACAACATTTGCATATGTTTCTCGGAATACAAATTAAATTTGTACACATCAAATTCTAGCTAGCTAGCTAACTAGCCACCAGCTAGTGTTAGAAACAGACCGTTGGTGTTAATCAATAGGCAATCATCTTCACATTCTTCAGTTAGTGGGTCAATCAGCAACTCTAATAGCAATAAAAGATCACTTTCTTTCAGTTTTTGTGGATTAATTAATTAAAGTTGCAAACCACCACTATCAATTGTAGGAGCATATATAGCAGCAATCAAGACAAGAATTAATAGAGCAGCTGAGATGTATTTAAGGTGGGATCATCAAACTTTAATGATGTTAGAACATATCTAGTTGAAGATTTGGTGTACCATCCAACTTTAGTGATGATGTTAAGACATATCTAGATGAAGATTGGGGATTAATTCAACCTTTTGCCACTTGCTAGCTCCAATTGATAGGTGGCATTCTCCAATCCACTTGTGTGGTCTCTTGATTTTTATGTTAGAGTAGGCCCCTAGCTGTCGTGGTCAAAGTACTGCATATTCAAGATCAATATTAGTTCCGTTGCTATATATAAGAAATGACGAAATCCCCCACTTATCTCGGGTGTAATTCAATATTACTAGAAGTGAGACTACTGATACTTTAATCAATGAGGACATCGGTTGCTTGTGTAATCATGTTGGGGTGAAGACACTTTAAATTGGATACAAATTGAGGCTATAAACTAAGTGATCTGAGGATTCCCATTTTGCCAAATTAATCTCTTAAAATGAATGGGATCTATTAAGTGGAGATAGTACACAATATACATATAAACATTTACTCCAAAAACTCTCTCACACACACAACCATATGTACACACTTCAAGAAAATGTTTACGACCCTTAGTTTTAAGCCAAAAACTTTAAACCAGATTCCTTTGTCCTCGAAATAGATGTATACTTACATTTATCTCGCACGTAAAAATGTGTACAAATATATACATGGATGGGTGAATCCAGATCTTAAGTCATTTATTCATGACTAAATGAAGGTACGTACTACTGTTTAGGCATGTGATTCAGCAGTTGTATATTAAAGGTTTTTAATATGCATTGACAAATCTGGTACTAATTTTTTCTGCAATAAATATCCAACTTTAGTTTTCTGATTCTAGATAGATGCAAGTTTGAAAATCAACTAGTATGAGTCAGATAATGAAATTTTCGGAATTTATTTTTTATGGAAGTTCCCTTCAAAATTTTCTATTCAGGTCAGCATTTAATTTTCGAATTTGCAAGCACAACCTCATCATATATCATAAATATCAACTTTAATGCTGTGCAGCGTAGTTAAGATCATAAGATACAGTGAAGAATGAAACAGTAGATAAATTGTGTGATAAATTCATAACTCTTTTACACCCTCCATGCTAGATGGCAAATACCTAAAACTTGATCAGCAATAATAAAAGAAAAACTGAAGAAATATGAATTTCGTTGACATGCCCTTTACCTAAAATTTGAACCACCTGAAATATCAGAATATGTTTTATTAATTTCACACTTACTTAAACAGAGGGCTGCAATTCTTCCAAGCAATAAATGCATACATATACATATGTGTGTGTTTTATATATCTATATATTATATTAATATGAATATTGTAAAAGCTAGCACTTCAAATCTTCAATAAAGCCTACATTTCAGAGAGTTGAGCGCCAATCCTAGACTTCAGACTCTATACTTGGAAAAGAAATGTATAAGAAAATACCATGTTTGGGCAGATCAGATAGTTTTGAGCAAGTTTTCTCACATTCCATCTGCCGAGAAGGTAAAAGAATAACACTACATTTGCAAAAAAGGAGAAGTGCATGTCTAAAAACCCTTTGCTTCCAAGTTTTTCTGAAGTATGATTGTACTTTTATTAGTTAAACTGAGACTTTTACTTTTATTTATGTCCCAATTAGGTCCCTAGGTAAAATCTGAGTCTCAATACTTTATTTACGTGAAAGTTTAGCCCCTTGAAACTTTGATTTAATTATATCAAAGGCGAAGACCTAATCTTAGCCTAAATGATATATGGGACTTAGTTTTTACCAACGAAAGTGTATATATAGACCCAATAAGAAAAAGAAACAATATAATTAAAAAAGTTACAGAAAGAAAGGGAGTCAACGTTTACAAAGAAAAGTACAAAGACCCAATTCAAAGAGAAGAAACCTAAATATGCATGTTTTATTCCTTTTCAACCTAATGAAAATTGGATGGAGTTGAGCAGAAACGTAAAGAAAAGTAGAAAACCCCTTGAAGTATTTCAAGGGAAGAGTTGGGAGGTTCATTTTCCATGTCAATCCTTGTTTTTTTGAATTACTGTCTTCTTGACTCGTGTAACGGTGTAAGCAAAGAAGCATAGACAGAAACTGACAGCAGTGGCAAGTAAAAAAAATTGTGGCAAAGAATTAAAAGTAGGAACAGAAGTATAGAAGTGTTACCAAATTGCTACTGTGACAATGATAATACAAGCCAACTATCTCCAGGCCCACCAATTAAATTCCCTCTGGTGGGAGGATAATAGAGGATACCTACAGAAACAAATGTACAGAAAAAGTTGACTAATAAAGAAGCTCATAACAAAGACATATGATGAGCACATATATATGAAACTTAGGACCACAGCACCTCAAACACACAACCATGGAATTTAAGTAACATCGGTCCACAACCCTATAAAGCTCGCAGACGAGGTTGACAGTTTGAACAGTGCTCCTGCGCTAAAGTGCGCCGGGGGTAAGCACGGGGTTTTGGGTTCATGCAATCAAGACAAAAAGATGATATACTAGCCAGTATGATGCCACATGTATGTATACTGATATACATGTAGAAGGAGAATGAGAGATGCTAGTATAGCTTACCTTAACCACACACCTGTCCCTAGCATCACCTGTATTTATCTCAATTCATGTTCAAAATGTACAAGTTCTTTATCAAGGTCGGCATTAACCTAGTACATGAAACTCATAGTATTTTGCAATACTCGTACTTAGGTGATCCCATTTGCTAAACAATAAAACTTCCTCTGCTACATTTAATATTGCACAAAACTCCATCCATATAATACATCAAGGATATCTACATACACTCCCCTACCTCTCCCAAGTATATCAACTGCACGCATGAATGCCTCCAACTATCCAGCAGAGTGTTTCAGTGTATTTAAAGTATGCAAGGAAAGTCTACTTCATAACAACAAACTGCAAACATGTTTAAGATTAGAGGAATTTCACTCTCTTAATGTCTCCTCCTCCCCTTCTAGTTCTATTTGTATGATAACAAACCAATGTTCGTGCAGCAGATTACTCTCTCATTATTAAAATAGTTGAATCCAGCACAACAGCAATTAATATATAAATTATACAAACATGCAGAATAGATGCTCAAGAATTTAGAGCACGTCTTTTGCATTCTAGATGCAACTGTATACAATATCACATATATTTAGCTCAAACGGATCTTCTCTATATATGTTTTAAATTGGATAAAGAACTGCATCAGTACCGTATAGTCAATTACTAACCTCTGTTGCTTCAACAACAAAATTAACTGTATCACCGTCGTGTCTAATAGGTAATGGCATAAGCAAGTACTGACATATCATATTATCCAAGATAGTACTGTTATGAAGGGAAGAATTCAGCATGTCAAACAGTACCTTCCTAGAGTTGTTGTGAGCATTTATGGATATAAGTTGGATAGATCTCTGCTACAGGAATTGATTAAGTAGAATATAATTTGCATGTTTTACTGAGATGGATACAGCCTCAATGAGTTAATTCACAACTGAGGAAACCATTAAAAATGAGAACCGCGTTAACCAGAAACGCAGGGTCATCAACCTTCCGCATTCCTAATAAACTCAGTTCACACAAACCTATAATACATTATGAACACTTAGAGTAAAGCATTGGTAACACCATCAAGCATTCGACTGGATATTTAAAAAAGTCGGCATTACTAAATCTTATTGAAAATCACCCCATACCTTTCCTCAATGAAGGTTTTCTACTTTAATTGATGGTACACAGTATATGCCCCGCATATGAATAAAGCAAACTGTAAATTGTTAAAGAGGAGTCACATACAACTTTCAGCCAAAGGAGGAGAAGGGGGATAATCTCTTCTTCAGTTACATATTAGTACCAGTTTCAGGTAAAGGGAATACAAAACTGATACAAATGGTGTATAAATAGATTCAAATGCAGCACCTGCGAGAAATTTTCTAAGCTTCTTATGTTAAACTCTGGAGGCATGGTCCTCCTTAATGCATCAAGTAAGCAATGAAACTGCCATAATGTGATGCTCTTGAAGCAGAATAATAGGATGTTCCTGTGAACCTTGGAAGTGCATAACCTGTAAAGCATCTTGTCATGAGTTCAAGAGGGAGTCTAAATCTTAAGGCAAAAAAACTGCATAAAAGTTCAACTGCATCGGACAAGAACCCAAAGGGGTCGGGCACTTGGTGATTCTGTGAAGGCGGTAAAGATAGATAAAGCAAGCTATCTGCACCTAGATCTTGTTGACACTTAAATTTAAACAATTGGTTTTCATCAATGCCTAGTAATCAACTTAGCTCTCCAATAAGGGAAAAACAATTCTTAGGTGGTAGTGACAACCTATTGATTAGATGGATTAACAAAAGACTGAATAAATTTATAAGTAATGATTATTTTGATTACAATGCCTTATAGAATATAGATAGGAGCTACCCCCAACCACCAGTATTTTGCAGAGCAGATTTATGGATATGTAGCAGACATATATAAATATAATGTGTCCTGGCTCTGTAGAAGACCACCCGTCCCAAAACAATTTACAAAAAAGCAAATTGCAGGAATATGATTGATTCGCATCTTCATATTCTTATAGTCAAAGACTCGAAGCATATAAATATAAGGCCAGCAGAAAGCTCAGGATGCAGATAATATTACAACTAAAAAGGCAAATTGTTAATGGAAACCCTAAAGGTGACGCACAATTCAGATAGAGAAGCAAACTTCTATACCAAGAATCTTCATCACGTTGAGCCATAAAATCTATCGTGCGAAATTCTGATCTCCACATATCTCAATCAAACTACAAGGAAGCACTACTGCAACAGAGCTAAGAGCTACGAGCTACGACAAAACCCAACAGCATAATTAACCACATAGAACTCTTTCATAAGAAAATACCAAGGGAAGCAGCTAGATTACCTCAGAGACGTATCATCAAACAGTTAGCACGCGTAGCAGAGCATCATCACATGGGCGCAGAACTCTGTTTGACGTTCAACTTTTGATCTCCAACTTTTAACTTTTTAGGATTGTTTTCGAGTTGTTTTTGTACAGGCTTTTCGCGCGAAAACATTTACAATAAAATTGGGCTAAAAGAATCTCCTAACGGTAACGGACCCGATACCCAGCCCATAGATCAGAGAGATGCATGAAACATTCAATTACTTTTCTTTGCAACTGGATTAATTTCAGGTTCTATTTCTATTCCAATCATTTACGATTTTTTAAAATCAATCCAAACTTTAATCAAATATTATCAATTTTACACATAATCTTTTAAAATATTTAAATTCATTCTTAACTTTTACAAAAATATATATTCTATACCTAATCTTTTAAAATATCTTCAAATCAATCATCAAACTAGAATACTGATATCAGATTATTGACATGGTATGTTGAAATCTAGTATGTTAATTGTCTTCCGCACCCTAAAAATGTGTCAATTATTTCCCAACTCTTTCATGGATGTTATCATAAAAAAAAACAACTAAAAGTCTTCACATGGATATTATCATGAAACTGTTAAATTTTTTGAAAGTTATTCTAATATAGTTCAATAAGAAACTTGATTTTTCTTTTATGGAAGATTGGATACTAAATTGATATTTGGAGATTGGATACTAAATTGATATTTGGTAAGGTTTGGGATATATTTGAAAAGAAAATGTAAAAAAAAATTACCCTTTTAATTCCCAAAACTTTTCCTCATAAATTAAAATAAAATAAACAATTTGCCCAAACTCACGAGAGTGGTACTGGTGTAGCTCTGAGTTAAAAGATGCCCGATTAATTAATTAACTTATAAATGGTAATATAATTTACATTTATATATAATTATTAGTTTAATCAAACATATTTTAATCATACTATGGAGATCGTATACTCTACCAATTCTCAAGTTTGAGTATGAAATGCAGAGTCACTTGATTAGTTATTTCTAACATCATGTTAGTAACTGATGAAGTATAAACTCTAGTTTATGTATACTTGTCTAATAGTGCTTCTATGTATCAAATTATATTATTTTGTTTGGACTATTAACTGATGAAGTATATACGATGAAAATTGATGAGTTATTCAAATTTGTCGATAACTATTAAACCGGTATATATACACATCACCGTATAATTTAAAGTGACGAGTGTAGAATGAGACTACATATTGTATTTGAATAGAGTGCTGTATATATACGCCATAGTTATAGGAGTCCATCTCATAAGAATCAATTGATAAATAGTTATTTAGTTCTCGAACTAAGAATGAATCCCGACCCTTTAAGTGTCTACATACAACGATTAAGATTGTTTCTAGAAATACGCATGCGCAACTCAACAAATTTCATGCACAATAAATTCCAGAATTAAGCACAATTGTTCGAATCCTAGAGCGGGCTAGCTAAACATTTACTTTTATTCATTCATCTCTTATTCATGAATTTTATGCCCTTGTTCATAGATTTTGTACCCTTGTTAATGTAACCCAATTCTCACTGAAATGGAGCATTCTCAATCTAATGCACCCCTATATAT
>JAYJMF010000044.1:738377-749738 GCA_036873715.1 Salvia sclarea | reverse complement strand
ACAAGACGAGACTACTGTGAAATGGAGGCGAGACGATACTATCGCACATTGGCGGCAACCAAATTGCATATAGATGAAACGAGATTACCCATGCAACGCTCCAACAAGGTGAGACGAGTTGCGTTGGAGGCAATAAGGACGAGAGGAGACAAGACGGGACTATTGGGTAATATTTTGACAAGGCAACCATGCGTGTAACTTTCCGGCAATGCAAAAAACTAATGAATTTTGACAATTAACAATTACTACTAGGGGTGAGCAAAATATCCGAAATCTGAATATCCGAACCGAACCAAACAAAAATAAAAAATTTGGTTCAGATTTTCGAATCGGATTGGGCTAATTGTAATCCGAACAAATTCAAAAAAATATATAATATTAATAATATTATATATTTTATTATATATAATATTAATAATATTATCTAATACAGTATGTATTAATACTCTCTCCGTCCACAAAGAGTGTTCCACTTTTGTCATTTAGGATGTCCACAAAGAGTATTCCATTTTCTTCTTTTGAAAAACGTCCTCATAATTCAACCCACATGGTGGAGCCAATACTCCACTCATACAATTCCTCTAATTTTTTTTATTAAAATTCGTGTCGTCCACAAAGTGGAACACTCTTTGTGGACGGAGGGAGTATTATATATATAACATATTTATTTATTTATATTAAAATAATAAACTTGAATTTTTGAATTTTCGAATTATTTATTTATTTTTATGCTAATTATAGTCGAATTTCGGATTTTCGGATTGGATCGGATCAGGCAAAAATCCCATCCGAAATCCGAATATTCACCCCTAATTACTACAATTATACGAATTTGAGTAAACTAACTTTTTAATAAAAATATTTACAAATAATAACATAAAATGATTCCGTCGAATTTCGACAGATTACAACCTTGCTAAGCGATCTCTATTTATTTAGTGAAGGAAACATGATATATTAACGTTTATTGACAACATTGAAAATTCCAAAAATGGGCCATGTTAAGCCATTACGTGTGTGCACCATGTTTTTTGATATTGGAGTTTTTCCGAATTTGAAGTTAACAGGAGTGGAGTATAGAATAAAACATTCAAAATATACTAGTTAGTTTTCTTTTTTGCATGAGTGAAAATTCCCTTATTTTCTCCCTGTGTTACGGTCGGGCAGTTAAAATATGATACTCAAATGTTAAAGAATACTAATCTTTAAGTTAATGATAGACTGAATTTGATTATTGATGTTTTGGTTTTCCTTTATGTATAGATCACATGCACAGTCATATGCGCATATAATTCCACTGTCGGTTCTCTCTCTCACAGATACACCATATTTCTCTCTCTACACACAGACACGAAGAGACAACACTACAACAAGGCAACAACAGTCCTCTACAAAACAACCCTCTCTCTCTCTCTCTCTCTCTCTCTCTCACACACACACACAGACGGCACGCTGAAAACAGTCCTCACCAGCGAATTCTATTTCTTTCTCCTCCATCCATCGGCCCATCCTTTCTCTCTCTCTCACACAAACGTTTTTATGGACGCAAAGACCAATCTTTTATAGGAGTCCTCACGCAAGTGAACACAAGCCAAACTTAGGAAAAGTGCTTCGAAGACTCCTTGCTCAATTTCTGAAAAAATTGCACAAAAACCGGAATGGCAGATATAGCAAAGTATGCACCCATTAATGGCGGCAATTTGATTTCAGACTTGAAATCCCAATTCTCAATTCTCAGAACTAGAAAAACCGTCGGCTTTGCTTATGCCTTCGTCTTCTTCTTCATCGCCTTCACTATTTTCCTTGCTTTTACCCCTTCTTCAACCTCCTCTTCCCCTTGGTTCACCAACATTTTCACTCTTCCCTCCACAACCACCAATGCAACTTCTACCTCTTCATCTTCGGATGATTCTTATCAATCTCATTTTTCCTCAATATACGGTTACTTTTTCCCAAACTCTTCCTCGCCAAATTCTCTTAATTCTTCACTGCCCCACAATGCCGGATCTCCAAGACCTGCTCCTTTGCCGCACAATTTCACTGAGAATGATTCCCCGGCTCATGAAGTTGAAGTCTTGAACCCAACTGATGCTACGAATTCACCGGAGAAATCTCCCGTGAATCAGACTGCCGCTGGTAAAACTGAAGTCTTGAAGCAAAACCAGACTCGAATTGAAGATAAAGTTGACGTCTCGAAGCAAAATCAGACCCAAATTCAAGATAAAGCCCAAGTCTTGAAGCCAAACCAGACTCAGATTCAAGATAAAGGTGAGGGCTTGAAGCCAAATCAGACCACAACTCCGGTAACAAAATCTCCGGGACCAGCCAACGCGACGGCAACTTTATCGCCGGAATCTCCCGCGGGAGCCAAGAACATCTCTGCAAGTGGTGAAAAGGGAATTGCGGAGAAGGGTGCGCCAAAGAATCTAACTTCTTCTCTGATGAAGAAACAGAGCAATGGCACAAATGTTGAGAAAAAAGGGACGGATCATTTGATCAAATCTTTGATGAATTGTGATTTGTTTGATGGAAATTGGGTGAAAGACGACTCGTATCCACTCTACAAACCCGGTTCTTGCGCTCTGATTGATGAGCAGTTCAATTGTTTCCGCAATGGCAGGCCTGACAATAGCTACCACAAGCTCAAATGGAAGCCAAAGGGCTGCACTATCCCGAGGTACTTCGGTGAACCTTAGCCTAATCTGTAATCAAATGAGTTTCTTGTTTGAATCTACTTTTTTCTTGCATTTCAATTGATCGATATTAGTTGCGAATTCGAGTTGTCTGATGATTTGAGCATAGACAATTATGGTGTAGTAATCTAGACAAACTTATTGTGTTGATCTTGAATGTTTAGGTTGGATGGGAGTCATATGTTGGAGATGTTGAGAGGGAAAAGATTGGTCTTTGTCGGTGATTCTCTAAATAGGAATATGTGGGAATCCCTAATTTGCATACTGAGGAACTCTGTGAAAGATAAGAAGAAAGTTTATGAAGAATTCGGCCGCCATCATTTTCGAGAAGAAGCTTCATACTCCTTTGTGTTTGAAGTAAGTTTCTGAAGCAAAAGTAATATATAGTTTGGTTTCATCTTCAACAGACTGTGTTCTTATCTTGATGTATCTATTTTCGTGCACGATTCTATAGCTAAAAACTTGTGTCATGTTCATAGGATTACAAATTGAAAGTGGAGTTCTTTGTGTCTCCATTTTTGGTTCAAGAATGGGAAGTAGTTGAAAAGAATGGCACGAAGAAGGAGACGCTTCGACTTGATATAGTCAGTAGAGGCGCCAGTAAATATAAGAATGCAGATATCATCGTGTTCAACACCGGACATTGGTGGACTCATGAGAAAACTTCGTTAGGGTAAATGCCCGTTTTACTTTGATCATGTTGCAGTTTCATTTGTAAATATTCTGATACGTACTAAATGATAAATGAATGTTTTTTAGGAAGGACTATTATCAAGAAGGCAGCCATGTATATCATGATCTCGATGTTCATGAGGCCTTTCGTAAAGCTTTAACGACATGGGGAAGATGGATCGACTCCAATATCAATCCCAAGAAATCACTTGTATTCTTCAGAGGGTATTCAGCGTCTCATTTCAGGTAATAGAAACTTAATAACAAGTATAATGAAACAGTTTAGTTGTTGAGGGTTGATTGATGATGCTTTTCCATTACTTGATTTGATTTGATATTTTAAATATATTAGTCAAGAAAATGACAAATTCTGGTGACTAATGATATGCTTTTCAAGAATTTGTTTATGAGGCCACATGGTCTAAAGATAAGATCAATGTTTTCTACAACCACTCTATTAGTGAATAGATAAGCCATTTCAGGTAATAGAAACTTAATTACAAGTATAATGAAATAGTTTAGTAACTTAGTTGTAGAGGGTTGATTGATGATGCTTTTTCATTACTTGATTTGATTTGAAATTTCAAATAAATTAGTAAACAAAATGACATTGTTTTTATGACTAATGATATGCTTTTTGAGAACTTAATTTGTACATGAGACCACATGGTTTAAGATAAGATCAATGTTTTCTACAACCACTCTATTAGTGCATAAATGAGCCATTTTATGATATCTCATGTCTTGAGATAATATCAAAGTGTGTAATTGCCATCAATGGTCCCATCTCATTACCTATCTCGCTGCAGTGGTGGCCAGTGGAACTCCGGCGGGCAATGTGACCACGAGACAGAGCCGATAAAGAATGATACCTACCTTGCTCCGTATCCCTCGAAGATGACTGTTTTGGAGAAGGTACTAAAAGGAATGAAAAAAACACCGGTTACTTATCTCAATGTCACAAGAATGACGGATTACCGCAAGGACGGCCACCCGTCAGTATACCGGAAACAACACATGTCCGACGAAGAGAAGATAAAGCCGTTGCAGTTTCAAGACTGCAGCCATTGGTGCCTCCCGGGCGTGCCGGATGCTTGGAATGAGATCCTGTATGCAGAACTCTTGGTGAAGCTGAGCCAGCAGCAACAAGAGAAACGGCCGTAGGTGATCACGCATGAAATTATAGGATGAGGCTCGCGAGCAGGCCAGCCGGCTGTTGAACTGGCCAGCTAGGGTTCTTTGTGGTCGAGACGAGACGGCTACGAGTCAATGCGATGGAGTGCAGTAAATATACTCACACATGAAGAGGGCGCTGTGATAATACAACAGTGAAATGAGCCTAAAGAAAGGTGCATTACACTCCTCTCATGTGCTTACTTTGATGAGATATATACAGATATATACACATATGGTAAATATATTGTATATTTGAAATTGGTGAAGTTGGGCTTTTTGGGGGAAGAGATGTTTTACCTTGGTATATATGTTTATATGCGGAAAATGATGGAGGCGAGAGATTAGAGTTATATATTTACCACTTGCTAGTTGCTACAGAAATAATGTTACATGATTATTCTATTCTTGTCCAGATTAGTATATTATTTTTTCAATTATCTTTGTCTTTCGTTTGTTTTGGATACATGAATGTACTATTATTTTAAAAGAAAAAAGTATGAGATTGGCATAAAATACATTATTATGCTAATGCTAGAATAGTACTAACATCATATCAAGTGTGAAGTGGACTTAATTTAATTTTGATACGTAAGTGGAAGATGCCGTACTTTTTGTCGACATACATAAATGATATAAGCGTCAATTTGAATTTTAAATGATAAAGTTTGACGCTTTTAGTAAAATTTTCCACAATCACATGGGATGCTTTGACAAATATGTATGGAGTGATTTGCTATGAGTGAACTGTCATTGCGCCTAAACTGTCGGTTATGGGCGTGCTTAATTCGAAGTCACTAGAAGGTATGGAATCTGTATGGTATTATATTCGTATATCATAAATCATACGTATTAGAGTATCATATACTTAATTAATTACAAATGTACATAACGTACAATATGAAGTTAAATATGAGACGTAACAGCAGAATATGACAAAACTCGAAGTTATGTATCAAGGGTTATACGAAATTAAATAAAAGGTGTAACATCAAAGTACTATAAAATCCGAAGAATAGGGCCATTAGTTGTTAAGTAACATCATCTTCATCACTAAACCATTGTGCACATATTTTTATATTCGCAGCAAACGGTTCTCTCCATCACGAGCGTTTTAGTAGCTTGCAATCTCAATTTCTCCAGTTTTCAACTGAAAAAAAAGTAGCTACTTACATAGCATATTATGAAGCTCTCCCTTTCCCTTAATCCTAGAGTTGTGTCAAAAACAACATTAACAGAAAACAAGAAAATGAAAGAAATCAGACAAAGCTTTCAACCATCAACTATTCTCATTGATAATACACACATTTGCACTTACTAAATATTTGTTGTATTGAACTTTTATATTTGGGCTGCCTCCAAAACAGAGCCCTTATTATATTGGGTTGAGGCCCAAGTGAATGGTTGAATCCCGCGCTACTGTTGAAATTGAGGCCCATCCTGAAATCCAAAAATCTTAAATTTTTATTCTAGACCGTTGCATATCTATGAAACAGTTGAAATTGAGTCTGATTTCAAATAATTTTTAACTTAGTCACATATATAATTGGCTAACATTGCGGTTGCATCATCAATTATGTCGTCCCAATCTTAATATATAAATAAAATTAATGAACTTATTAATGATGTCAAACTGTTGCAACGTTGATGCATTTGTCTACATCTCTGACTGTATCATAATTCAAAATAATTGAAATCAAAATGGGCCGAAACACATAAATACAGACAAAATCATTTCATGGAGCCATCATTCGTATTATGTAAGACACAGCTTTAATTCTGCGATAATTAATGTCAAGTGAACAATACTTGTGTGTGTGTAATTTATGGACTGCATCAATGCAGTACGTTAAATAATAATGGTGACAACAACTTAGCATACATTTGAATATTTGATTATACGATAGTAACATGTAAGTGTTATTTAACTGGATTCAAAGGGTACCGTAAACAAATTGAGTCAAATCTATTTGATTTATAATTGAGCTTTAATTTATTTCCCGATTATTTACATCGAATTTGCATAAACAGTACTAGAAGTCTATAGTTGACAATCTGAGTGGACAGAAGACATGGGGGTTTGACATTTGTACATTCCATAAAAAAAATATTTGACATTGTTATTGGCGGTATAATTAAATGATTTTATGCAAATTGATGCTTGTATGTTTATTGAAATCTTTTTGTTGTAAAATAGGTGGCAAGAGTTCCTTCACAAATAAGTCACGTAATCATAATGATTGAATGAGCCATGTTCAATTTTTAGAAGATTACATCAGGTTTAGGCATGGATGATATGCAATATAGGATAAAATATATGGTTATTCGGTTTATATGCCAGATTAAATTTGAATTGTTCTTTTGTTTATTTTGATCGAGTACATATTATTATATAAATAAACAAATGATGGGTATATCTTGATGATTATTTAACCCAATAATGCAATATTATTTTAGAAATAAGATAAACCGCCGGTGCTGCTATATCATAAAACTGCCTTCTTAATTTGTATTTGACTAATTACCTCGTAAAATTGTTATTACAAAAAAATAAGATGAGTCTCAAGATGTAAATTTCAGATCTTATGCACATACACTCACACACGTATATGAGAGAGAGAGAGAGAGAGAGAGAGTAGTCTGCATTTATGATGATAATAAACGGGGTCATGCGAATCACTTGAGTTACCATAATAAGTTGATTTAGAACTGCGAAACCCTTTTGAATTTTTGAATTTATATGCTGAAAATACGGATGGATCCTCTATGCCAAATTTTTCGTGTGCCACCATCAATTTCACTATTTTTAATAATTTTTTTTGATAAAATAAAAATTTATTATTACGTAATATATCATGATTAATATTTATAATAAAAAATTAGAATTTTAAAAAATAATATACCATGATTTTGAAATATTTAGATTAAGATAATACTTATTTTGGTTGATTATTTCAAAATCATGGTATATGATTTTTTTTAAAATTTTAATATTTTATTATAAATATTAATCGTGATATATTATGTAATGTAAATTTTTATTTTACAAAAATAATTATTAAAGATAGTGAAATTGATAGTGACACACATAAAATTTGGCATAGAGAATCCCAACCGAGAGAGAGGGTCTCATATGCTAAATCCAAAGAGAATAAAAAACTTTAACGGAATTAGTTCAAAATTATATGTTTCAAATAATGCATTAATGTTTGATCGAGTAATGATTATGTATGTAATAACAAATATGAATCGGAAAAAAAATCGACACATCAAATTAATGTCCAAGTGGTGACTGGTGACAAAGAAATCGTGCGTGCCAACATTTGTTGTTGTTCATGGAAGCAAAGCAACCATGAAAGCTTTTCAAATTATCACCAGATAACTTTTTTTTTTTTAATCATAACATGCCTTTGATTGTCGATCGTATGTTAAAGAGTTGCAAGAAATCACCGATATGATTGCTATAGTTTCTAAATTAAGGACAAAAAGATGAAAAATAAGTTGGTGGGGGCAAAAGTATGATAAAAAAGAATTCCAATTTTAGATAGGCAGTATAAAACAGCAATTTAAGTTGATTTGATTGCCTTCTTGTTTTCAATTGCCATATCATTTGCAATCACCAAATTTTCGGAATTGTGAGGTTATTAATCTAAAATTAGCCCTCTTCATTATGGTTGCAGACTTGTAGCTATGTAGTAGTAATATTTAATCAACAACAATGTGACATGAATCTGAAAAATCGTTGCAAACTGCTAAAAAACGGTGACCCTGCAATGAACTGGTTAGGCGGATTGAAAATTATATGAAGACAATATTAATACTCATAAAATTTGAACCCAAGACTTTTCATACCACTGTCACAACTATCTACGAATTTAAGAGAGTTGATACTGAAATTATCATTATTTCACTTGCAACAGCATTTCTAAGTAACTATGATCTCAAGTGAATTTAATAAGTGACCTTTGAAACGGTAATCATATGAATTGCAGAGAAGATGGATCAATTAATGATTATGACCTTCGTCACCTCGCTTCGCACATTCCTTAATTAAAATGGGCATCTAATCTATTCACCCCCAATTGTATGTTTGTTTGTGTGTTGCAGTACATTTCATGTGTCTTACATTGTCTGCTAAAGCTTTTCATTTTTCCATCTTTTCAAGGCTAGCTTTGGTAATACTTGTTACCTTTTTTCCTTTTTCTTTTTTTCTCTGCTCTCATATATACAGCCCAATCTTTTTTCAAATGGGGACGACGTGACTTTCTTTATTCATAGAAAAAAAATTGTGGTTCAAACAAAATAACAAATCGATGTTCATGGTGCTTACTATTTCAATTTTTACTGAATCTAAATGTTTCAACTATTTTCAACCAAATCGAACACTTTGCTTTTACAGGAATCAACTCGTTTCAATTTAGAATCGAACTAAAAATTATTCAATTAATGACGTTTTATTTTGAATCCCATTATTAACCAACACCTAAGACTAAGAGCCTAGTGAATTCCACATCTTTTTTGTGGCTTCAACATCTAATTAGTATTACGTCTTTAGAGTAAGTGATATCATGTTCCACTACGGAATTATTGGGCTCCAACAGGTAGGCAATTACGTTACGTGGGATTGTGTCCACAACTTTTTTGTAAAATTAGGAGCATCATAAATGGACGTTTTTTTCTTCTTAATTTTGTTGGATTTTAATTAGGAGCATGATTAATGGTTACATATATTGATCAATTGTTGTACAAATGTGTGACCGGTGGTTCCAATACTATATGTTGATATACACTACAAAAAAAATTAAAATTCGTAAGGAAAATTTTCCGTGCTAAACAAGCATTTTCTATAGTTAATCATAATTAACAACATATCAATTACGAATCAATAAGACTGATAATTAAGCATTTCCCTCGTTAGAGCCTAACGACCGACCTAAGATGAAATTAGCCATCATTAAGAGTTGCTTAGCGAAGGAAATGTATTTAGTTTTAGCAAAGGGGCAAGACCTGTTCTCACCTATAAGCTGACCGCCTTCACAATTCCATACCCATAATATTTGAAAAACTTTAAATAGAATGGAGAAAGAAGCGTTTTTAGTACTCTATAAGTCTATCACGACAAAATGCATGCAAATTGATGATCACAAAACCTATTCCATCCTTTAACTTACATTTACTTTCGTCAACTAACCGTTAAATAATTCATTCTCGCTCAATAATTTTTCGCAAGAAACAAAACTCTTTTCACGTATCATTGTAAAAAAGCGAAGAAAACAAAAACCGACCAATTATTTATGTTATCCCACCTTTCAAAATTTTCAAAAGCTGAATCTTTTTCATTTTTCCTTTCTTTCTTTTTTTCCTTCATCTTTAATTACGATCTTTTGGATCATCCCAAATTTATGGATCATCCCTATATTTTTATGAATGAACTCAACCATACATAAAACACAAATATTGTCGATCATTGGATTGCGTGTTTATCTTATTTCTTTATTTGTTGCACGAGTATTTCTTTTCCTAACTATGGAAAAGTTTTTAATGAATTATTATTGAGTATAAGAGAAATAATCAAGCTCAAAAAAAGTTTGTGGTCAAAGATTCATTTTATGTGATTCCAATGTTGTTGTCTTTATTTCTTTTTGTTAGGGATATTATTTCAATTAATCATGTAGCTCTTCACCTTTTTCCCATGATTACTTAAAACAATTTAATTAGATGACCTAGCTTCCTTGAAAAGCTTAACTACATTATAATAAGATTTAATTGCTTAATTATCAATAAATAAACAATGCCTGACTTTTTAACCAAATCTAAAATTTTGATTATGAAATAGGAATTTTACAAAATTTTGTATATTTACGAGAATTTATTATTATTATTATTATTATTATTAATATTATTATTATTATTATAGTGAAAGAAATCATTGGAAGACAAAATCAACTCTAACTAACTTTATTTATTTACTTTTTTTTTCAATAAAATAGAGAGAACGATAGATGGTTGTGCCACAAATCATGGGAGTGAAATCGTGTCTGTATATATTAAAGTACACATTATTTATGGTTATAATAAACATTTAGAGTCTCTTTGGTGTAAAAGAATGACGACAAAATCAGTACGCACCTTACGTTCCTTTTACCCCTCTAAAAATTTCTTCCTCCCCTCCACCAAATATGTAGTAGGAATCACACAATTCATATTATCAATCACATTTAAAGTTAATTAATTTTTCTTTACTCATACACTAATAATTGTTTTATTAAAATTCGTATTGTCTACAATATCTCATATTTTTCATAGACGGAGGGAATATATAAATTTGAACATTAATTGCATCAATATTACCGTAACTTGTAAAAACTTTTTTTTTCTTTAATCGTAACCTATTATATTACCATATGTAGAATATAAATGGCAAATCTTTATCTAATACTTCTAATCGTTTTCTTTTCTCCTTTTTTTGGGGGATGTATATGTCAATAGATAATAATTGAAGCATATAAGTGTTTTTTCCACATACTATTTCCACTTTTAATCAGTGTTATGAAAACCGGACCGGACTGGTCGGTTCAACCGGTTTAACCGCGAATTGGTCGTGTCAACGATCCGGTTCTTAATAAATACAACTTTTTTAAAAAATTACCATGAACAGCTAAAAACCGGGAAAAAACCGGTGAACCGGTGACCCAATGAACCGATTTTGCATATTAAAATTTGAAATATATGTGAAAAAATGCTATTCATAGGATTTGAACCCAAGACCATTCATGCAATTGACCTTAATAAAAACCATCTACACCAACTTAGGAGAATTGAT
>JAYJMF010000044.1:711486-730975 GCA_036873715.1 Salvia sclarea | reverse complement strand
GAGTAGTGGATGAGTTGGTTGGTTTGTTGGCTAGTTGCTCCTTGATTCTAGGAACCACTTTGACTCCTTCCACTCCTCTCTTCCCATCAAGATAGGAGCTGCAATCTAGGGCTCAACCGATTTATTCCTTCCCACCATTCCAGCCAAACCGATTCTTTCTTGTTGAGTCCACAAATGTAGGAACCACCTTGACCAATTCCTACATAAAAACAAGTGAAGAAAGAGCAAAATAATAATAGATAACTAATAATAAATAAGGCCGAAAATCATAGAGTTTAATAACTCTATCAATTTCTTCATCAAGCAAGGGATAAGGGGAATAAATGGAACTGAAAGGAGATGGGAAATGAAATTACATTTCAAGAATCTGAATAAGTAGACAAAATCTGATTCATGTAATAACAAGGAAGCAAAACTGGAGATAGTTGACTCTGATGCCTAGTGTAATATTCCAAGATCAAGTCAACTAAACACACATGTAGATGCACATAGTTTTGTGAAAATTTTCTTCAAGTCAATGCCAAAATACTGCATAAAAGAGATTGTTATGTATAAACAGCTAGGCCCGTGATCAATAGAGCTGTCACCACCAAACTCCAATCTTGAATCTGCCTCAAAATCTTGACTAATTCAACAATCCCTCAACTGGTTATATAAACTGAAGAGAGAGAGAGAGAAGGGGACATCAGAATGGAGTACAAGCATTTCAGCCACGAGCACACCTTGAGCCTCCACAAAGTCCAACCGGGACAGCAGCTCCACTGCCACGGCTGCCACCACCTCTGCCACGACTCCATCTTCGCCTGCTGGGGCTGCAAATTCTTCCTCCACGAGCACTGCGGAAATGCAAACAGATTCGTGAAGCACCCCTCCCACAAGCAGCACCCTCTCATCCTGATGCCTAACCCCACCTACTGCAGCAGCTCCTTCCTCTGCAACGGCTGTGGCGTGGCGGGCAGCACCTTCTCCTATTGCTGCGCCCTCTGTGAGGTCGATCTGCACGTCCCCTGCGCCTATCTCCCGCCAAAAGTGAAGCACCAGAGCCACCAGCACGAGATATTCATCAGCTTCCAAACAACACAAGAAAAGGACTCCTCAAATCAATACTGCAACATTTGCACAAGAGAGCTCAGCTCTAAGCATTGGTCCTATCTTTGTGATAAGGCCGGCTGCAGTTTTCGCGTCCACACCTTCTGTGCGACTGCTGAGGTTAAACCGGGGCTGTATCAGGATGATGCTCCGGATCAGGTCCAAGCCCCGGTGGTCTTCTACATCTGAAGCAAATTTTTCACTTCAGATGGATGCTACCATAATATTTTGATAGAGAACGTGTATTTGTCTTGATTTGGTGAATATTTTTCTAGTCATCTTGTGCTCTTTTTCACAAGATGCATTTTCTCATCAATTTACAAGAACCATCAACAAAGACTATCTCAAGCTGCTATTGTTTATAAATCATACCAACAAATAAACTCCAACTCAACTTGCAAAGATAGAAAGAAAACTTGGACATGTTCTCACGTCAGGGTTATTGACTTGTTAAAACTCTCAACTTCTTACACCATCTCTCCAAAACTTAAGAAACAAATTTCCAATTGAAATGATTTGCTAGACATAAAATTTTAACACCCACCACTCTGCATAGTTCCTTGCTTCCTCATATGCTACATTTTTCATTTTTATCAATTGATTTTCGAATCATGACCAAATTGATATGTAATTAATTAATTCATTATTACAGAGTTGGGCTAAAGATTGCGACAAGAACACTTTCGAGTGGATAATGTGGGCCTGAATAAGCCCAATAAAACCAACTTTGGACGGATAAGCTCAATTATTCCCTTGAATTTGTTACACCAAGAAAAGTAGTAGTAAGACTTTCAAACCGACGAAGTATATAACAGGAAATAGATATTTTCTTTTCCGCATAAATTTTCCTCATCCTAGAAAATTCCCTTTTCATTTTTCCCTTTTTAGATTCTGGCGAGTGTTCTGCATTCTGGTTCAGAAAATATACTAGTATATCTACCTGATATTAAAGAAGCCAACAAAATCTGGAGAAAGGGGGGAAATTCGAGTAAAATTGAAGAATTCAGGTGCGTGGCGATTGCCTCCTTCTGCGTTGATAATTGAAGCCTATACCTAGCTGTACTTGCATAATTATGGAATCCATTTGCTTTCGTATTTGATTTTGACCTAATTTCTTGCTACGGGTAATCAAGATTCCGGTAGTCGATTTAGCTGTTGTTGATGCCTTACGTTATTTATGCTTCCCTTCTACTTTTCATGTTATTTATAATCATGAAAGCTCTTTCTTTCTTTCCAGCTCAGAATCTTAAATTTGATAGCTTTACTTCTTAGTCAGAGTAGGGACCTTTAGCAAGTGTGTTATAGGTGAAATCTGCGTTGAATATGAATCCTTTCTGTTGTGCCAATACTATTGTCACTTTGAAGTTCTGATACAGCGAGACATAAATTGTAGTGATGGACCTAGCTAACAATCAGAACCCAAATTACTGAGGAAAAGTTATAGGAGTATATATTGGGTTTGAATTGCTCTTCTTGCAGTTTTTCAGGTTCTAGAATTTGGAGACTCGTTGTTATTCGGAAAATTTTGATCGCTTCCTCATTGCAGATCAAGATGACGCCTGTATGCCCTTTTAACAAGGCTTCTCGACCTGATGATGCATCTGGAAAGAAAATTAGTGAAAATCAGAGTAAACAGCAGGTGGCGAGTGATAACAAGTCACAGCAAGATGCAGTGATTTCACCAAAATGCCCATTTGGATATGATTCCCAGACATTTAAGTTGGGTCCTCTCAGCTGCATGGTTTGCCAAGCACTTCTTTTCCAGTGCAGCAAATGTGTGCCTTGTTCCCATGTGTTCTGCAAGTAATAACTATAATAGATAGCCAAATGTGATATTGGTGTTTAGTTTTGCTTCCTTTTAGAAAGAAAATAAAGCGGATGGGTTGTTTTTATGATAACCAGGGTGTGCATATCAAGGTTCAGCGATTGTCCTCTATGTGGTGCTGACATTGAGAAGATTGAGGACAATCCAGAACTTCAGAAGACTGTTGATCGCTTCATTGAGGGTCATGCCAGGATCAAGAGGTCTCAGATTGACACTGACAAGGAGGAAAGAGAGGCTGATACTAAAACAGTAATATATGAGGATGTCTCATTTGAACGAGGTGATTTTCTGATGCAGCAGGCCATGAGAGTGAGCTTTCTAGTTCCTTTGTCATGAAGGGTTGATATTGTTACTTCTGTGTCTCTTTTATAGATATTTTCCTTGTTGTCTATTTCAGTTCTTACATGGCCTCTTTCATATGTGTAGGCTCTTCGTGCCAATAACATAGAAAGTGCAAAATCAAGGCTTGGTGTATGTGCTGAAGATGTTCGAGAGCAATTGCAAAAGAATGGAAATACTCCCGAGTTATGCTCTCAGCTGGGTGCTGTATTGGGTATGCTCGGTGATTGCTGGTATGTCCTCCCTAATTAAAAATTTCCTGAGGTCTAGCTATGAGTGCCCTTTATTTTTCCTTGTAGTAGTTGATTCAATTGTGTGTGTATAACATGTCTGTGAACAATACTGTTTATTTCAGTCGAACTACTGGTGATGCTAGTTCTGCAGTTTCTTACTTCGAGGAGAGTGTAAATTTCCTTATGAAAGTGCCAAAGGATGATTTGGAGGTATACAATTGTTCAACCTGGAAGTTACTATCCTTTGTCCTGAAACTTTTTACTTTGAACTGCAGCTTAATGGAACTCCCTTTTTTTGCATTTGTGCAGATAGTCCATACACTTTCTGTCTCTCTGAATAAAATTGGAGATCTGAAATACTATGAAGGGGATTTACAAGCGACGAGGTCCTACTATTTTCAGGCTTTGGATGTTCGCCGCAGTGCTATCAAGAATCATTCAACTGTTCCTTCCCAGGTGGGTCAATGTAACACAACTGCTTCCATTTCTGCTGATTATTTGTTCCTTCAATGATGAATATTAGGGTGGAGTATCAGATATTTAAGTTATACTAATATCTAAATAATGTTGAATCAATTTGAAGTTGATTAACAAAGCTCAACGTATGGACCTGACATAATCGTGAAGTGCTTGAACTTTGGTGTTTCATATTATAACTGGACTACCTTTAGCTTTGTGTCACTCATTATTAGTAATATTGTGTGTCGAGTTCGGCCACAAGAGCTTAGGAAAGGTATATGGCTTTCAACAGTGTTTGATTGCCTTAATTGCTTTAGGGTTGTCTTTTATTGACTCAGCATTGGTAGGGTGATATAGTCGTGGTATATTTTTTTTCTGAATCATTTTATCTTCCAACCACCTATGGAATACCTCTTGCGATGCATGCACTTCTTGTTTAATAATTCTCTTGAATCAGGTCATAGACGTAGCTGTGTCCCTTGCTAAAGTCGCTGATGTAGATAGAAATCTGGGTGATGAAGACACAGCATTTGCAGGTTTCCAAGAGGCGATTAAACTGCTAGAATCATTAACGGTGGATTCTGGAGAAGTTGGCATCGAGAAACGGGTATGAATCCGTCTCCACTAGAACGTAGTATTGCAACCTGAGTTCATACTTACTTAAATCTGATTATTGAGCCATTGTTGCTTGCAGCGCCTTTCAGTGTTGGAGTTCCTAAACAGTCAGCTTGGGAAAAAATAGCATAATTGCACTCTCGCAATATATACATGACATGTTATATTGATGCTTGAAGAGGTGAACCAAAGATCCGGTTTGGCTGTTCTGTAATAAATTTTAGTGAGCAGAAGTTATTATTGTAAATGGCTTTCAAGCTGGAAGGAGTTCTGGGATTGATAACACGTAAGAAATACTATTCCTTTGTTCATAGCATGATGAAATAACTGGATGAGTAGTTGAGCAAGTATTTTGATTAATCCCAGATTCCTCAATGATGGACATCGATGACGACCAAAATGAATCTTATCCTTTGCGTATCTTCTTGTGTATTCATCTTCTATATACTTGGAGATGCAGTTTTTCCTTATAAAAGCAGGTTTTTTTTTTTTCCTTTTTTATAACTTATGATATCTTTATTTAATTTTTAAGGACAGTTTATTAAATTCCCAAGTATATTTTCTATATACATTTAGGTCTTATTTATGATGATATAATATAAATCATTTTGAATCTCAGATTCTTCAAAATGATCGAATCGAAAATATAACTTGATATGTAAATGATTTGAATTACGAATTGAAGAGTCAAAATTCAAACGCTTAAAAGCAAAGCTTGTCCAAACGCATTATTGTGGCAGATACAGCTCCAGTTTAAGAGCAAAAAAATCAAAATTTCTTCAATAATCCCTCGTGTGTATTTATACGTATATTGTGAAATCTACAATATTTCCAAATAATTACAAGCAAACATGAAAAAAAGGAATTGAGAATCTAGACTAGCTGTTCCTACCATTAAATAAGACGAATGTTTCTTTACAGTTCTACCAAATTCTTTACCTCTGCATAACAAAAATTGGTTCAACTGTAAATCATCGGTGTCGAGCATCTCTCAGAAAATTAACAATGTACAAAACTGTGAGTCAAGCATACTCAGTTTGTACTGTCAAATCCTGCACACCAAGATCATGGTACAAACTGTGGACATACTGGAGCATAGGGCGATCATCCACTCCTGCCTTCACCTGTACCCAGTCGAACATCAAGAGAATCGACAAAAAGCAAGTAATAAGCCCAGATGCTCAGTGGATCAGTCGGATGAGGGAGATAGATAGAGATGATACCCGTAGTGAAATGGATCCAACGACGTGCCCCGGTACCAGCTCCCAGAAACGAGCCTCAGAAACTTCTGTAATGTCTTCACGCAAACTAACCTAACAAAGATGGAAACACAGTTTGCATGATGATGTGATCTGGGAATAAGTATTTGAGAAGATGTTGAATATGATGATGATTGGAGTTTACCTGTCTCCAGCATTTGCTCAAAGCTGAAGGGGGGATGCTAGGTGGTGCCATTTGTAGCAGGACGCCTCCTGTGGCTTTGAAAAGTGGCATGACGAGCATAAAAACTGCTACTGAAACTAGTCCCAAACACAAGACTTCAGCATTGGCAACCCTACAACACACGTTTGAGTATAATGAGTACTCGAGCAAGAATGGAGCTCGAGTAAACTGTGTATTTTTCTGCAAACTGTATGGAGATTACCCAAGGCTAAGCATCCAGGATGCTAGAATCAACCCTGCACTGAGAAGAAATTGAAGTATGGAAGCTTAATATCTCATAACAAAATTCCAAGCACAAATTATTTCCAGAAAGTGAAGAGATGCATTGGTTTCTCATACCTGCGAATCGAATCAGCCAGAACATGCAAGCAAACGGAGTGATAGTTCATATCTTCAGCTTTTCTGTAAGCTGCAACAAAAGTATTAATAATACTTGGTGTAAACATATCTATATTGGAGGAAAGACTGCCGACTGTAAAAATTTTGGTATAATTTTATCAAACAGGGGAAAGAAGCTCACCAATACTGATTCGGGCATAATTCCTGAAGAACCAAACACCAATAAGATTTACCAGCAAATTAGCTACAGCTGAGATGACCAAATAATGCCTGAAAATGATATAGATCAGGGATGATTATTGACATATATCCCAACAAATATATATCACTATAGAAACATAAAGATGATGAAGACGTTGCGAGAAATTCTCACCCTAAAAGTAAATTCACATGTAGGGTTATCTGGAAAACACTCCCCCATTCAAGCAAGAAAGACAGTAAAATGGGGTTTTAGAAGCGCTTATGAACTCAGCATTGCCAAATTCAAGACGCTCCAAGGCGTTCCAAGGTGAATATAGGGCTGTTAAATTCTAACTCTTAGTTTGTGATTATGGTGATAAACTCACAAATAGACATTGAAGGTCAGAGATCGACATAAAAGTTCAACCAAAATTTTCTGATTCCAGAAGTACTATTAAAGTGCCATTTATCTAGATCATTTGCAGTCAACCACAAGTAGAAGAATGATGAGGTGAGCACTAGGTAGGCTCAAGTGTTCGTTCCGTGAAGTTTACAATAATACAAAGAAGCTTAGATATCCGAAATATGATAAAATGCAAACTTACTTGTGCTCGGACTCATCTTGTATGAACGCGTGAAGTGCTTCCACAGCTAAGGAGAATGCCATAAATAAAAGAAATAGCTGTCTAAACAAGCAACATACAAGCGAGTGTGTGAGAGAAAGCGACAAGGGGGCAGACAGAATATTCAAAAAGGAAAATAAAGTGAGGAATTGCACACATAAAAGATTGAGAAAATGACTGCAGATGTTACTCATTAATTTCACAGAAAACATTACCAGAAAAATTTAAGAATCAAACTAGAAGCAAATAAGTAAGGCACTTACAGCATTGGTAAAAGCAGATAAAACTTCTAGCCTTTTGTACCTGCAAGATTTGTGTGTAAATTTCACATATTGAATGTAATCAGAATTTAGAACATTAGAATGAGTAAAACATCTGAGATCACATGGGACTGGTCAATCCATATATAGGGATTCCTAATCCAGAAAAGGTTAAAAGTGAGAGTACAAACATAAATATACAGCCATACCCGTATGTGTAAGTGCGATCTGGATTTTGTCGAGAAGCAGCAATTGCAAACAATGAAAATGACAGCAAGCCACATCCAAAAGTCAAATGAAATGCATCAGATACTAAGCCTGAAACCACACATAGGATACAAATCAGTAAACTATAAAAGTTTATGAATGAACATCAAGAGTCCAGCTAACTAAGCTCCACGAAGCTTCATCTCATATACAAAACACACTTACAAACTCATTTCTATCTGTACTAAATTTCCAAAAAAAAAAAAAAATCACTTACGAGAGTTCATTCAATAGTAATGAAACAGTAATATGCATCACAAAACAAAGTCACCAAAGGCCAAAAATTCAGAACTCAAATTCTCATATATTATATCCTTCTAAAAAACCAAGCAAGAGAAAGAATCTAAACTCAATTAACATTGCATCATTGCTTTAACAATCCAATTCTTGCCAATCTCAACAACCAGCAACACAAATTAATTATTAGTAACAGCAAAAAAGGCAGTTCATTCAACATTCGACATCCAAAATACTCGACTAAATCTGAATTTCCTTACCAATACGCCCGGAGAAGAGGCCAACGAATAACTCAGTAGTAGAATACGCGACATTAAGTGAAATCAGCAGGAACAACCGCCTCATCTGCTTGTTACCAGACCTCAATCCCCCCAAAATCAACGAAACAAACGAAAATGCAGAGACTCCATCACCCGATCTCTTCGAATTCGAAAACCTATAATCCGGAAAATAACTGCCCGGCGGCATATCAATGCTTGAAACGCTGCGCGTCAGCTCATGCTGCGGCGTGTGGGGCTCGACGGCGGCGTTCTGACGCAGCGAGGCTTGCCGGAAGTACGCGAATCGGCGATCCGTGCTCTCTCCGAAACTGAAATCGCCGGTGTACGATCTCGGCGAATCGGCGAGCTTACTGTAGTCGAACGCCGCGTTTTGGTAGTTCTTTTGCGAAACACGCGAATGATTATCCATTTCTAATCGCAAATGCAAGAAAAAAAAACTCAAACTTCACTGCAAATTTCGAAATTCAAGATTGAAAATCAGACACAAACACAGAGACAAACTATAGATGCATATACTGTGATATCTGCGCACAAAATACTTGAAAATTTGGAGCTGCAGAGGTTTCTCCTCAGTCAAAGTAAACGGAATAAACCACGATTTGGGGCAAATTTAGAGCTGACTCCCCAAAGTTTAACGGGATCACCATTTGACCTCTCAAGAATATGTTATTTACATATTGGTCCACTATGTTTTATTTTTAACAGTTCCCACCCCAGCTCTAATCCTCCTTATAAGCTAGGGCCTTTTCTCTTTCGCAGACTATTTTCCCGCCATGGAAGTGGACTCCGAAAATGGTTCGCTGCAGAGGAAACAATCGACATACAAATCTCTGGTAAATCCGAGAAAAAAGTCGTTTCTTTCTCTTTGTCGTGGTAGTTTTGCCTGTTTTCTTCCTTAAAACTAGCTCAATTCTCTGTGACCATGAAATTCACGCTGTTTTGTTCTTTCTTTTGTTTCGTACTGTTAAACTAACGATTTTGGGGATTTTGTTGGGGCATCTTTTTTGCAGGATGAAACCTTTCTGATAGAGAAGGAAACATATAGAGGGCAACAGTATAGTCAAATTTACTTTGCAAGGCTTCACCTTATGAGAACTATGCTTTACTCTCTTTTACCCACCTGGAAACCCCATTTGCCAAGTATAAATTTTATCACATTCTTCGAGTAAAGTTTCCAATTTTGTTGATTTCAGCTCTTATTTTCTGCAAATTCGCTTGCTTTTGTTGATTTTCAGTTCTAAGGGGGCTTTTGGGCATATTTAGAAAAGTTTATCTGTTATGCGAAGTACCCATAGAAGCGATTTATTGCTTCTATGGCATCAACCATGTCTTCGTTTTGTTGAGTTTCTGCTATCGGCTTTTGGAAACTGAAGAGATTTCATAACATGATTGCTATATTTGTATGTATCTGATTCGGAGTGGGTATGCATTCTGAGTTGTGAAGCTACATAATCATGGTCGGAATTGCTAAAGTTAATTTTTCGGGCTGCTAATTGATTTGCCTTTAGGTTTTATCATAAATTGTTGAATGCTTCTACATGCCTTCATATTTAGGAGGGCTTGGCTAAGTGTTGTGCTTTTACAGAAATATACTTCACTTTTATTTGCTGCAGGTTGTAATGTTCTAGGTTTGGAGCAAGGAAAGGAGTGCATTATTGTTGGAACCCTTTATAAGCACATGAAGCTAAAACCTTCCATACTCGATGAGTATTCAAAGGAGGTACTTGGGATCAGTATTTATTGATTATGTGTACTGTCACTGTGTATAACGTTCCTCATTCTCCATCATAATTTTGTTTCTTTAAATGTATGACACATAGAGGTCAGCAAGCCCACTTGTACAGCCCCACAACTTTGTGCACTCGGACGACTATCTAGTTCTTGAAGATGAGAGTGGAAGAGTAAAACTTCGAGGGGCCCCTCTTTCGCCTTCTGTATATGTAACAGGTAAGAATATCTGCCTGTGAAATTAAGAGTAGGCGGTCTGGGGATGTGCTTTGTAGGTGGGAAGTGAGTGTACATTTTAGGGTTACGACTTGTTGGTCCGAGGGAAGTGAATGTAAGTTTGTTTTGTAAAAGAATCTCAATCTTTGTTTTTTGAAATACCTGCAGGGATAGTGGTCGCACTGCATGGAAAAGAAACGGGAGCTGGAGATTTTGAGGTTGAAGATGTCTTAGAAGCTGGCCTTCCAGACCAGATAGAGCGCCCACTTAACCCTGGTAGAAGACACACCACTTACATGCTATTTTGATTCATGACAATCATACTTGTCTAAGCCTCCATGATTTTTACATGATAGATATTGTCTAAGCCTCCATAAATTTATTACTTAATTCTGTTATGCCTCCATGGTTTTTGCATGATAGATATTGTTTTTTACTGGAACACCATAAAGTGGATAATCTGTGGATGAGTCTATGCAACTTATACGGAATTAAATGGAACAGGTGAAGATAAATTTGTTGTTTTCGTATCGGGATTAAGTGTAGGGACCAGCTTAGCAAATCCTCTCCATTTTCAGCTCTTTGTAGACCATATAACTGGACATCTAGGAGATGAAAAGGTAACATACTTTGTATCTGCTATGTCTCACCTATCTGGGAATCCTTAAATAATTGAAATCCATCTGATTCTCACAAGCCTATAATTTCCCTTTGTATCAGGAACAAGAAATGGCAGCTCAAATTGTTCAAGTTGTTATTGCTGGGAATTCTGTTGAATTTGCTCGAGGGCTTCTTAATGGTCAGGTAATCTCTATGCTCATTAGTTACTGTGCGATGATCTTTCCAAAACGTCATTGTCTCATTAATTTATAGTTTGAGGATTCTATTTAATTTATCTACAAAATTTTGGTTGGTAGAACTTGGGTTCTAGGGATCAATCAAAACTGTCGGAGCCCATTAAAGAGCTCGATATTCTACTGAATCAGGTAATTCTCTACACTTCCCCTTAAACGCAAGATGTGGTTAGCTACAATTTTCAATAACCCATACCACATGCAGATGGCTGCAGGTATACCTGTGGATATAATGCCGGGAGAAGCTGACCCTGCGAATTTCGCGTTGCCTCAGCAGGTGTCTACTAAGATAATCATGTTTTGGTGTATCCACTTCATTTATGTAGACTGTTTTTATTAACTTTAAGCTTTTTCTCGCATTTGTTCGTAAGCCTCTGCACCGATGCCTTTTTCCTGGATCAGCAGCTTTTAACACTTTCAGATCCTGCACTAACCCTCATTCCTTTGAGCTTGACAATGTGAGGTAAGAACTACCATTTAAACCAAATTTTCATCATAAGTAGATGATTTCCTAGTCTTGTTTTCTTCAGGTTTCTTGGGACATCGGGTCAGAACATTGACAATCTTGCAAAGTATTCTGATGCGACGAGTAAACTTAAGTTTCTGGAGAGGACACTAAGATGGAGACACCTTGCACCAACAGCCCCTAATACTCTAGGTGAATGCTGCTTCTATGCAATATTTGCCTAACTTTGCGCAGATTTCTGTGTTTATTCGACAATCTGTCAGTTTCCCTCTTATGAATGGCTGGTTAATAAAGGGTTTGGCATAAACATATATCATATATTAGAAATTTAACAATCCAAGTGAACCAAGTTACTTATTTTTATCCAGCGAGTGTGTATGTTATATGCAGTTTGTCCAATTCAGTACCATTCCTCTTGCTGCAGGGTGTTATCCTTTTACTGATAGAGATCCATTTTTCATCGAGATGTGTCCTGATGTCTACTTTGTCGGTAATCAAGACAAATTTGACTCTACCGTGATCAAGGGTAATGTTTCACAATATTATTTTCTTCTTAACTATTGCCTGTTATCCTTTTTTCTGTTCTAGTACAGGGAAATATAATTGGCTCCCCTAAACTGCAGGATCTGATGGGCAAGTGGTAAGACTTGTTTGCATTCCTAGATTTGCTGAAACAGGAACAGCTGTGATGGTAAGTTCTGGAAAATGTTACAATATAAATTACAATCATTCTATTTTGGGAAGTTTATGTCCAAATATGTTACTCTTAAATGTATGAAGTCGGGCTTGTTCAATGTTCAGTAGGCTGTTGTTTGTTGGCGTTGTTACTAAGAGCAACCTTTTGCTTGTGCAGTTGAACTTGAGGAATCTTGAATGCCATGCTCTCACTTTTGGGTCTCAGTTTGATTCTTAGGTGGAAAGGTATGGTGTCTGGAGCTATCTTTAGAATAGCAGCAGTCACTAATGTGGAATCTGGTTTTACAATAATGAAATGGTGAAAACCCTTATAATCGAAGATGTAATGAGACGTTATTTGATCGATTTATTTATAGTATTGCCCAACTAGTTTAGAGGGAGGAAATGGCCAGGCAACTGGATACCTAAATGTAGTATGCCAATTACCCCCAGTTTCCTCTTCTGCTTAGTTATCTGTCATTATTTAGTCGGCTCTCTATTCTAGCTTGTTTAGGTTGGCTCCTTCCTAGTTTAGGACATACTCAAACTCAAACAAGGAATTCTGATATACTCTTTTCCTATATATTCCACCTATCAGAGACAAGTTTTATGATCATCAACAAACTTTCATGACTGCCTGAAATGATCCTGGCATTGTGATTTTGACCACATGATTTCAGAAATCCGTGTATGCTTACAGGTTTGGTTGCTCTATAGACGAAAGATCCAAAGCTAAAACGAAGCAAAGGTATGCAGGCAGGCGTCTCTGTTGTAGCTGGTTAGGACATATACAGCTAGAGCGTGCACTATAACCGTAGTTTACTTTGATTTCTGTGGTTGGGATTGTTATTGTACTAGTTGGTGTAGATTCACAAATTCATCAAATTTGTTTCTCTAGTTCATTGTTACTCTACATATCTGCCTCACTAGCGATATGGAAAGTTTTAGTGTTTGGTCTGTTTCCTGCTACGTTAGTTTTTAACAACTTTTTTTCCCTCTATTAGGCCATTCTAAGTTTCTAATGGGCGATCTGCTATCTCTATTATCTTTTCTTAAAATGCTGTTAATGAACTAAGAATAAAAATCAGAAGAAATGGTCCGAAGAAACAAAATGAATTGCTATTACATCACTCAATAAATTTACTATTCAAGACAAACAAAAAATGGAATCAATAAAACAAGTTACAAACGATCAAGCACATCACGCATTACAAATCACACCCTGAAGTTTAGGACTCTAGAATTTAGCCTGCAACTTCTGCACAACGCTTGGCTCGACCTGGAAAGCCTTGGCAAGAACATCGCTACTAATTTGGGGCTTCGACCCGAAAACTGCGTTAGCAATGGTGATGACCCCTGGGTTCTGGCTGCTCAGTGCAGCTATAGCAACAGCATTTTTGGTCCCCACATTGCGCTGGAAGTGGATGAGCCCGACCGGAAATACGAAAACATCACCTTTCTGAAGGGTTTTTGTGATGAGGCCATTGTCGGGATTTGATGTAACGAACCCGACCTGCAGGGAGCCCTCGATGACTGTCAATATCTCAGTGGCTCTGGGGTGAGTGTGGGGAGGGTTGATTCCCCACGGCACGTAGTCAATACGGGCCATGGAGATTCCGAGGGTGTTGAGCCCTGGCAACTGGGCTACAGTGACCGGGGTCACCCTCGAGCCATTAGGGTTCGAGGTGTTTCCGGGAATGTGTAGCCCGCTGAACGAGAAGTCGTCAGCTCCGACTGATGCAGGGTTCTTGCATACTTGGCCATTCACTCTAGCTGAAATTTTTAGGATTATACGAGTTAACGTCATGAGCATATGTAATCAAAACTACTAGTTTAATTTTAATAATAATGTTAATGAATTTATTAATTACCTGAGGTGGTGGCATCAGCTACACAAAAATCTTGCAAGGGGCTGGGTTCGAAGGCAGATGCGAGGAAGGCAAGAGACATGACTACGAGACTCAATAGAACAACGCTGTTAGCCATGATCAATTGATGCACAAGAAATCCAGAAGCTCAATAATTGATATAGCAGAGGAAGAAAATATAAGAACTTAATATATTGTTGCTAAATGTTAGTGATGAAGTACATTTTGTTGTTAGCAAGTTTAGTATTTATAGAGGTTTGTTATTTAATTAGATAATCTTTGACTGTCTTAAGCTTCTTGTTCTTTTCTTTTTTATCAGTAGTAGGAAGCCGTCCGTGCATGGCATTTGGAAGATGTTCGTGGAAAATCTTGATCATTAATTATTTGAATGCTTTGGATAATTGCATGATTAAACACTTTGCTAAGAAATGGTCGAAGGCTGGTTACGCGCCAATTGAAGAAATCAAATACCCATGCAATAATTAAATACGCACCCATGCCATGATACCAGCCTTGGACCATTTCTTAGCAAAATATTTACTCAGACATATCCTTAAATTTTACAATCTTCAAATTAACAACTAAATTTTTTTTTGGACATTTTTAAGTAGGGTTAATTTCCTTAATTGTTACTAAACTATAATACTCATATTAAATTGGTTACTAATCTTATATTTTTGTATCTTTTAAGGTTTTTATTCAATTTTTATGATATTTTTATTGCACTAGACAATTAAAATCCCACATAAGCTTCATAATTAAATTAAGTCATTAAACCATTTGTCATATCACTTTAAATTAATTATCCAAAGCTTCCCATCACCAGAAACAGTCCAACATTTTTTTTTACAAAACGAACTTGAAAAACTCATAAAACATCAATTGCAAACTTAATAAAAAAAATAAAAATGTACTTATATTATTCAAGTAAAATAAAAGAATCAAAAGATGAACTTCAAAAACTAGAGGCGAATAATAATTTTAAAGAATTTTAAAAATTTCAGCATGCAAATTCTCAATTTTGTTCTCACCATAAAAGATCCTCAAACTAGAATAACATGTATAGTTAAAGAAAAAAACTGCACCGGTGCAACCAAATTATTAAATGCATAATGACACTAAACAAGCATTACTAATTCAGTTATGTGAAGCTGTCTTGGGGAAGCAATTCTCCAAAAAAATTTAATTAATTTAGGAAATTTATGTGGCCTTTTACTTATTAAAGAATACAATTATGATAAAAAAAAAATTGAGTAAAAACCTTAAAAGATACAAAAATATAAGTTTAGTAATCATTTCGATACAAATTAAAGTTTAATAACTATTTTGATACAAATACCATAGGTTAGTAACAATTTATGAAATTAACTCTCAAAATTCATGAAGGCGGAGTCAAGATTTTGGATCCAAAAACAATCCATTAATAACAAAATTACAAATATGTAATTAAATTCCAAATAAAATGGACATCCTAGTTCACTTATATTTTTTTGTGATAAGTATTCAGTTAACTAAATACGCCATCCATCGAATGGTACGGATTATTACTATTTAATGCTCTCAATCTGATCAATCTCAAAGTCAAATTAATGTAAATTTTATTTTATTATTTTTCAAAGGCCCACAAAAGATTTGAGGGTGATTGATCGCCAAGAAGCATATATATAATAAAATCTCTAGGACTCTAAGTTAACACAAGTGATTATTAATTATTTCCAGCCTCGAGTGAGATGCATACATATACATGCTACACATATAAATACACACAAATAATATTATTTTAGTTTGTGTGAGTTGATAACTATAAGTCTAAAACCAGACTGATATGCAATAATTGAACAAAATGTGGGGTCTAGGTCAGCAATCTTGATAAGTGGGGGACCTCTTTGACACAAGTCTTAGTAAAATAAATTAAATAATAGTATAAAATATTTGAAGGACCTTTAGAACTAAAATTTAAAAAATTAATATTAATACAAGAAAACAACAACAATAATTTATTTTAACAGGGTCCCATTTTGTGCAGACAGAGTATCATGTCCACAATTAATTAAGACATTGGTGTGTGTCTTTTCTAGAAAATGCTAACAAATGTGTAACTTTGAAATTTTTCCAAATAAAATGGTTCAATCATGGTCCCAAAATCCCACACTATATCATACCCCACCATTTTCTAAGATAAACCCCTTCTTGGTCCATGAAAACAACTCATTTCACAAACAATTGCTCTGAATTTCATTTTTTTCAGGTTGCACGATCTTTGCTTCATTTATTAGCTAGTTTGATATTATTGTGAAATAGGGCATGCACGTTGTGAGTGTACATATATATGCAGAAGTGGATTTAAGTGAAAATATATTTTTTTGTGAAGAAATAATAACAACGGATGAAACGTATAAACTTATCGTGCTAGATTTAATCTGATAGTTATACATCCAGTGCAACGTTGTCGTAGTGCAATAATTATATACATTCAATGCAATAACATTTTCGGAACAATAAATCACAACACAACAAAGTTAATATGGTCCATCGATGTACCATGATCAAGGGCATATATTAATTCTTATTTTTCACCAGCATATGCATTAATTCGTACATGATCTCAATTCTACAGAGAATTTTTTTCTTCAGTGTTGTGATATTTCTCACCAATATATGTGCACTCCTATATGATCTCAATTTAAACTATTGATCTTTGTATGATTTATAATTATCGTAAAAATGGATTATTGTAATACACTTTAGGCATTATCACAAAGATGTATTATTGCGTATAAAAATATATTTGTGTGTGTGTGTGCTGGTCCAGTGGTAGGAGGTTAATATCCGAGACCAAATGTCTCTGGTTTGGTCCGTAACACGACCTTTAAAATTTCTACATCAAATTTAACTATAAAAAAATGTATTATTGTATATATAGATTAAGTATGGAGTCTATGGTACTATGGTAGACGGAAACAAACTAAAAACATAAAACAAAGCTTCTATATGATAATTCATTTAAGAGGCACATTTCCGTCAGGCCAAAGTACCAATATATATTGAATAAAGTATCAATTCATATAACATGAAGTACCACTTAAAACACAGTTCATTTATATAGAGTACCAATATATATTGAATAAAGTACCAATTCATATAACATGAAGTACCACCGCCTGACGGTCAGGCCGACCTGACAGAAATATTTGTCTTCATTTAAATACATTACAATATCGCTTCTATATGATAGTTCATCTTTCTTTTTACTTTTACTTTTACTTTTACTTTTTGTCTTCTTATATTCCAATGCTAAATGTAATCTTGGAGGAAACTAAGGTGAAAACACGTGGTGACAAAGTCTATCTTCAATAAGTTATATGGTGACAAACTACAAAGTACTAGCAACTAAAGCTTTAAAAAGTTAAATTTTTTTAACAATTTTCAGTAATTTGTATGAATTGAAGTGTAAAAATCCCCACCATCAATATCAATCTAAATCATAGGAAAACTATTTATAAAAAATTCGAAATTCGAAATTTACAAAAACCAACCCTCGATCGATACGTTTTTTAGCCCCATCCTTGTAAATAGTAGTAATATTTTTGTTCTTTAGGGTTTATTGAATTCAAATATAAGCAAAGTAATGTTGATTCTTTCATTATCATAATATATTTTGTAGATTTTATCCTAGAAATGTCAATTTAGGTGTGCCAGATTTTAAGAGGCCAAATATTCATGTCTTGATAATTAAATAAATAAAAGACCGTCTAAGTTGTTTGTACTATTATCGCATTTAATTGTTCTTGTACAATTTTGGGGATCATTTTCCAAACTAAATATACAGAATTGCGGCTTATATAAATGTCTCTACGCAAATCGATCAAATAAAATCAATTCCTCATTTATTATCTACAAATTCGTCCGAATCTCTAATCTTAATTATTAAATTGATGAATATATTTTTTTGGACAGTAACACTTGACTTTGATTTATGGGGCATATTTTGAAAGTTTCTTACTGATTTCGTTTCTCTCCTTTCATACTCATTTGATATATATATTTGAGTTTAAAAAAATATAGTGTAGAACAAGCTAGTTCAGTTTGATATATTTGACCTTGAAAATATTAAATCTCCAGAAAAAAATTGGACCAAAATATCCTGAAAACTGACTACTCAAAATAATTAGTTTCCCGGAAAGAAAGGGAAAAAAAATGAAACAAAACAAAAAGAAAAACGCAAATGTCGGTTTTTATTGTATATATGAGACAAATATTAATTTCAATAAAATCTAACTTTTGTGGTAGCTAGAAATGCTAGAGGTTTTTCTGTATTGTTTTTATTTTGATTTTTATTGTATGTGGCTTCTTAATTTTACGGCATCTCTTTCTTAAGTTGTCAATTTTGTTGGAACTATTTATCTGTTAGGTCCAATAAATAATACTAATAATATATTCATGGGAGGCAACTGTGAATAAATATCATAGGCAGCAGAGTTATGTAGTTCTTTGTGACTCTTCGCATTTAATTGTAGAAATTAGCAATTTACAAATAGATATGACCACCATATATATTGTACTTGATTATTATTGAGTAAATATACTTGAAATATTCATGGTTCGATAATTTCTTCCAATTTTCATGAACTTTATAATATATATATATATAAATTCATTAAACCATACAGTATTTTTATAAATATAATAATGCATTTACTGACGACAACCGTTGATCATACACAAATCAAAGATAATTAGTTTTTTCATGCAAAGGAAGAAGATGTTTTTATTTCCGGTATATATTATTTGATATACCGAATTTCCAAATAGAGACTAAATAAAAAATATAAAGTTACATTCGCATTCTTCAAATGCTTTCACCTTCTTCCATTACTCCAAATCCGATAGAACGCCACCGCGTGTCGGTGGTAATTAATTTTGTCTATTATTTAAACTATATAGTTTGGTTTATTTTTTCCATTACTCAACTCTATGAATATGAATGTAATATATATAACTGTAATACATTAAAATTATATAATTTTCATAGCCGAAATAATAATAAAAACATATTTGGTCTCGTTAAAAAATGAGATTATTCATGTAGTGATTGAAGATAATTAACGACATTTTAAATAGCTAGCAATATTATATACGTGAATGAATATTTACTTTACTTTAATAATAAAAAGAAATGAGTAAATTTAGACGTGGCTGTGGGGTAGCAGCTGACTGGATTGGGACTATATTTATAGGCAAGAATGTTAATTGGGCCAACGCATCGGGTTTCGGGTCAATCCTATCGGATTGTTGGGCTATTTGGTGCGGGCTATTCGGGTTAAGTTTTTTTCGGGTTAAAATTTATCGACCCTAACCCTAACTCTAACATGTTCGGGTTAGCCCATCGGGCTGGACACTTTACCAAAAATTATCTAACATATATTTCTTTTATCATATTTGACTTGGATCATGTTACATTTAGAGTTGTGCCATTTGATTTGGTTTGTTTT